>OX465095.1:79791957-79821510 GCA_949987625.1 Chalcis sispes
AAGTGCGAAGGGGTACATAAATTATTTAAAATAAGAAGTAAGATAATATAAGTCCGAATCGATAATTAGAGATAGAAAAAAAAGGAAGAAAAAAAGAAAAAAGTTGGCGGAAAGTCGAGCTTCTAAGGGGTGCAGCAAACTTTCTTTTTTACCCTCTCTCTTCATTCGTTTGTCGTTTTTTATTTTGTTCTTTCTTTAAATACTACTTTCCGTGGTATAAGGAACTCGCAAAGAGACGATAGGCACAGTTGGTTATTTGGAGTATGTACGAATTGCCGCGACACGTTGATCGAAAAGTTAGAAGGGAAGGACGCTGCGGTCGTGATGCGTTCGAGATAAATTCTTTGAGCGGTGCACGTCCGCATGGCCGAGCATTGCCTCGACAGCTTCTCTTCGCTCGTCTCCGAAAACAGAGGTCGCGACGACGATGACGACATTCGAGAGCCGCTCCCGGGGCGCAACTTTGACAAGCGCGAGTCAACGAAGGCGCTTCTTTCGTCTCTGATCGATTATAGCCGGTCGAGTAACGTCCACTTTAATAAATATCGAGTACCTACTGTAAAGACGCAATGCCTCAGCCGATCTACGCGTGTGCTCTTTCATCCTTAAACGATAAGAAATAAAGTGGTATAACGATAAATATTTTCATCGACCGCCTCTTCAATTCCCAATTGTCATTCTGCTCATCGATTTAGCGTCTTTTCTTTTGCTATTCTTTACCTAATAATTTCTATTTCAGCAAGTAACCTTGTTTTTTTTCCCTATATAAATTACGAGGCCAAAATATAATCGAAAAAAAAATTCATTCCAACAGCGCTTAGAGCAAAATTAAAAAATAAAAGCCAATAAGCATTTTATTTGACTTTTTAAATTTTTCAATTCATGTTCTATTTTTAATTGAACTAAATATATCATAATTATGAAATCTGACTTTTATTGTTTAAGAAATAAATTGCCATTTATTTTTTATAATATATTTTAAGATGCACGTACATTTTCAATGATTGTTAAACTTTTATGCATATAAGCAAAAAGGTAACAGAGCAAGATAATTTAGTTTATAACGTTGGGGTGAAAAATATTTTTTAAATTAAAAAAAAATATAAATTTCGAAATTAAGTAAAAAAAAAAAAAAAAAAAAATTAATTAAATTTACGCAATATAATATTTATCGATAAAATATATGTTTAAATACCTCAATTGATCTTCACATTCTATTAAAGCGTAAAAAATCTACATTTCATTCAAACAGTCATTTTTAAAACAGTCGGTTTATTTTTTAATATACACGAGTACACATGCGCGGTTATATATGCATGTGACGTCGCTAACACATCGGCAAGTAACTTAAAATAAAAACGCATCAATTATTTGTCGATGACTTATCTGACACAGAAAACAGCGCCAATAAATTTTTAAAAAGTGTATCTCATACGCAGTTTGTGTATTCAATTATAGCAAGTGGAAAAAAGATTTTTTATGCGTCAAGTTTTTTGCTAGTATGTAAGGCAAAGATGTAAAGTTTGAGAAAGCATATAAAAAACAACACACCAACTGGTCAAATAGATTTTATAATGTCTTGCACTACACATATTTGTATGCGTACACAAGACATATACAAGTATGTGTAGCATTCGCGCGCTAATACACATCTGTATAGAAATAAGTATACAAGCCCACGTGCTCTACATATCCAGCGGCGAAAGAGAAATTAGAATACTTTGTTTTCCATCTATAGCATGTCGACTCCCTCAAATGTATTTAATTTATACGATTCACTTTGTTGTGATTATCATTTTTACCAAGAATTATGGAACTTAAAAACGGGACGCCTTCATTTTTTCTGTCCTTTTTCATTCACCTTTTTGTTTCCGTCTATTTTCCATCCATGCCGATCGATAGCTTCTCGCGTTGTCTGGTCGAAACGATGCAGCGATCTTGCTAAGCTAGATAAATTATTATGAAATGGAAAGTCGAAAAGACGAAAAATTTGATTTAAATACTTCTCTATTAAAAGTTGCATCTTATTCGACCAAGGGTCGCTGATAAAAGCTGTTGCAAGACATATTAGGCTATAAGGCAAGACTTGCCTAATCGGTAATATGCAGTAATTATGTACGATAGTTTATTCGTCCATTATAGCATTGTTACTATATGAATCTAGTTCTAACGTTACTTACGATAGTTGGCGCCATTCTTAAAGTTTATAATAACATTAAGAATGTATCCGAACGCTTTGTCTAAATTTAAAAAAGTTGTCAATTGAAACTCTGCGGTCTCTAACCCTAATATCAATTTGTCAATTGGCTGGGCAGAGTAAAAATTGGAATTTAATTTAAAATAGATAAAAAATGGGAAGCCCGGATAAAGGCTACGATACGATAACAATTTGCAAACATATTTTTATATTTGCGAACTAAAGAAACGTAATTTTCATTATGCAAAATCGAAGATAATTTTAGTCTTTTAAAAAGTGCGTTTGACAAATTATCTGCTTGAGGAACAAAATTCTGTGATTAAATAATTAAACTATCACCAATTAGCTAAGTTTTTCCTACCTTGCTTATTTTCGATATTCTTTTTATCCATGAGTTTCAGCCCATTTTGATTATCTACATACATGCACTTTGTGATTGTCATGTACAAAGAAAATATTAATATATATATATATATATATATATATATATATATATATATATATATATATATATATGTATATCAATAATAAATATACCCTTGAATTAGCTGGTAAGTATAGTATCGGTAAGCTCCATTATGGAATAAAACTGGAAAGCTTATTTTATAGCGAGGATAAAACAAGACTCGGCGAGCTGCACGGAAAAATCCCGCTATACAAATAAAAATTTAATTTCTTCCCCTTAGATAATTCATTTACTCGTATTTCTCTTTTTTATTCGCTTTCAGCTTAGCCTTTTGACCAAACGATTGTTCATAGTATTCGAATATAGGCATAATTTGCGCATATACTATACGGACAAAGATGTAGGGAAACTAAAGAGAGATGAAGAGAAAGATAACGAGAAAATCGGTATCACGGCCAAGCGCCGCGAGCGAGAACACGAAGAGAATTTCGTTGCGCTGAATAGATCGATTAGCCGTGCATTAGACGTGATTCGAAGTAACTAATCTAATTATCAGGATTCGAGTGGCTTGATAAGTTCGAATTGACTTGATTAATCGATGAGTATGAGTATGTTTGCCAGTTCTCCCTCGACTTTCAATTCCTAAAATTTCATCGGACGCTTACTACTAGTTTATACTTTAAGCTTTCTTTATCACCTATTTTTTTATCTTTTGTTACTTCAATGCGCTCCCTATTTATTAAACTGGCTTATTTGTTTGAAAGTACATACTATGATAAGAGCAGTACGAGTATAACATAATTTCTTCATAAACTAGAATATTATAACGGCCAGGTCTGTCGTATGACTTATTTCCTTTTTACAATGATTATACAACTTATCTTACATTCATTTATTTTATCCATCAAAGAAAACTTATTGAGTAGGGCTGACTTCTTATATGCAAAAGTTTTTCGGTAACAGTAATTACTTACAATCGACTAATTTTGAATTTCGTTAAATATACGAGTATTTAAATTGTCGAATTAAAAACATTTTTATTATAATTTAAATAGTAAAATTAAATGAAAAGTGTCATGCTTCTAAATCAAACTTTTACATATGTTAATACTTAATGTATTAACAATCGATTTATATAAGTTTTATTGATTATTTGAAAAGAAAAAAATAATTGCTTTATTATGATAAAGTTAATTTTGCTTGTAGTTGGTGCAAAAGCAATTATTTGACGACGTGAAAAAAATCTTTGGCAGGCTAAAAATTTACAGCCAAGTAAAGTCGTAGCTATGCTTGTAATTAAAAAAAAAAAAAAAAAAAAAAAAAAAAAAAATAAAGAAATAAATCAATCCACTATTAGTTAAACAATTGCAAAACCCACAAAAATTTTAATTTTTCTTCGGTAATTTTGAACGTAGAATTTATTTCCGTTCAAATTCCGTTTATTTTTTTTATTTTATTTTTTTAATCTTTGTATTAGAGCTAGTGTTTTTCTTTTACACTATTTCCATGAGCTCTAAAAGAATCAATTATTTGACAGTTGCAATGTTGCTACACTAATAAATTTGGCTCTGACATTAAACTATTAAGTAGTTTGAAATTTAACCTTTAAATAAAATCGATTTTGCTTCATTAAAATCAAGATAGATTAAGTCAAGAATCTTATGTTACTTGAGCCAAAAAGCACGGGCAGTCGGATGAGACCTCTAATATCGTCACAACAAAAATCTATTATTTAAATCAATTAAAAACAAAGTTTCAAAACAAGGAAAAATGTTTTCGAAGTAAACTTCGCTTTTATCGGCGTAATAAAAAATATTCAAATTAAAATTATATTTTGATTTTCTTAAGAGCATAATAATACTTCAGAGAAGAGTATATTTGTTTACACGAATAATATCACTCTTGATATAATGTAAAAGTAGGTTTATATCAGTTGATAAAATGAGGTTAAATTAAATCATTTTTTCAATCAAAATAAAAAAAAAAAAAAATGCTTAAATAAAAAATTATTTTTTAATCAACAAAAGTCTAACAAAAATTCAGATAAGTGTATATCTATTTGAATGAATTTAATTTTTCTTGATAAATTATTAATTTTATTTAGAATTAATATATTTTATAATTTATATTAATAAATATATTAAAAGTATTTAGTTAAATACTCTTACATTTCGAGTTTATAATCTATTGAATATGTATTATTGGCATTCTAGGCAATTGAGTATACCTCGTAAACGTCGACCTTGCCGATAGTCTTTTATATCCGTTCAAAATTATCTATAATAACTGAATTAAAATTATAATTAAAATATGTAAAATAAATTATTTGAAAATCCCGTTATAAACAACTAATCAACAATAAATAAAATATAAAACAATCTTTTGGAACATTCGACGCAACATTCGTCAAATTTAACAAAAATTTAAATCTTAGTTGTGCAAGCATATTACTTAGAGTAGTGTTTAAGGCAATTACTTTATAAGCTCATTAAATATTCCACCCAATCGATTTTATAATCTTTACAAAATAATTTTGTTTTTCGTATAACCGCATTTTTGTTTGAGGGAAGTATTAAAATTTTTAATCAATCCTTTGTTTTGCTTAAAATGAATATTATAGTAAACTTAACTAGAATAAATAAAAATAATAATTGATTTAATTGCGTTAAGTTACTGGCTTAAGAAAATATTTCTAGGCTTAAGTAACATTCTGAAACCTGCGTGGAACTTGATTAAATGGTCATAAGCATTTCGCTTTATCGAAACATAAAGATGATTCTATAATCAAACCCAAATTGTTTGAGCTCAGTATCTATTTTTTAAAGTGTAAGAGTCTATTTATAATTACTAGTAAATATCTGTCGCATTTGTCAACGTTGTCGGACAACTGGAAACCGAAAATTTCCACGTCGGTAAATTTCCTTCAATACGGTTCTATATATTAAATAAGATGAATGTGGGTCAAATTTTGTAAATTTTTATTAGAATCTTATCGGACGAACAATGATACGTATATCAAATATCTTGTGACACTTAACGTCAGAAAGTTATGTATATGCATATACAGAAGTTGAGGAATGCGAGTGCCGTGAATGAGTGTGATTTATTGACTCTTGAAATTAACCTTCATTCATTTTAAGACTTTGTGCAGATTATACATACACGTTTATGTGTAGCTGTTTCACCTGCATGAGGCTTCATTCCAATTTTATGATGCATCACTGAAATAATTTAACCGTTTGAGTCCCAAGCAGCACGATCGCGCTGTTAAGATTTTATGTCGAGAAAACCCAGCACATTTCTAGCATTGTGGACAACTGACGATGCGTTACCGATTGTCCAAGTCAGAAATGCGCGCGATTAACTGAAGCAAGTGCATCACACAGCTCCTTTTAATGTTAATAGTACATTTTGCAATAGCTAAATATAGTAAAATAATATTATAATAATGCAATAATACATTACAAAATAAAAAGTACTCATTTAGAGAAAGCGCGATTGCGCTGTTTGGGATTCTTTGACAGTGTTTTTCAATACACCTTGGGACTCAAACGGTTAAATCCCCTTTACTCACATATTATCATTAATGTTATTTTTTCTGTTATCGCTATTGTTATTATTATTATTATTATTATTATTTTTAGTACCATTATTACTATTATTACTCATATATTATATATTATTATTTTATTTCAGTTACAGAAAAGGAAATCCGACAATGGTAAGTCTTTATAATTATTCTTTGAGCTTAGCTGTTGCATGCAACTAGATGCATAAATAGATATTAAGAAAGCGTAATATTACGAGTTGTGATAAAAAAATAAGGTGACTTTTTATTTTTTATAAAAAATATCAATTTATTCATCTAAAATTATGTTATCCCCTTAAAAATAATCCCCATCTGATACAATGCACTTGTGCCAGCGCTTTTTCCAGCCGTCAAAACACTTCTGAAATGCACTTTTGGGTATTGCCTTGAGCTCCTTCAGCGATGCAGCCTTAATCTCCTCAATCGTCGCAAATCTTCGTCCTTTCATGGGCCTTTTCAATTTTGGGAAGAGGAAAAAGTCGCAGGGGACCAAATCTGATGAATACGGTGGCTGAGGCATGATGGTAGTATTATTTTTGGCCAAAAAACATGTCTTGAGCGATGTTCATGCGATTCTGCTTCTGATCAAAATTAAGCAATTTTGGAACGAATTTCGCTGACACACGTGCCATACCCAAAACATCCGTTAAAGTCGATTCGCATGAGCCAAACGATATGTTAAGATCATCAGCTACTTCTCTAATCGTGATTCGACGATTTTTCAACACAATTTCTTTCACTTTCTGAACATTTTCGTTGGTTTTGATGTGATGGGGCGTCCGGAGCGAGATTCATCGTTAACATTTTCTTAACCCTCTTGGAATAACTTATACCACTCATAAACATTTTTTTTGCTCAGAGTTGACTCACTGTAGGCCACTGTCAATATTTCAAGAGTTTTTAAGCACTTAATACCATTTTTTACACAAAAATTAATGCGAACTCTTTGCTCCATTATTTTCAACAGCAAAAAATCGCCGAGCACGCAAACACGAGTCTAAACTTTATGCCTCTTACATAAAAACAACACATGTTATATAGTCGAAACTGTGAACATATGATCGTGACGAGAGTACCAACATAACAAAAAGAAAATTTTGAAATTAGAGTGTACAGAGCGCGCGAAATTCAAAAAGTCACCTTACTTTTTAATCACACCTCGTATGTATTTTGTTTTTCCTTGTTATTATTAATTTTAAGGGGTTACCCCCACTTGCGACTTTGAAAAAATCGATTTTTTGTTAATTGCATTTTTTTTAAGTATAAGTATCTGAGAATATGACCTAGAAATTTCAAGTCGATCCGAACAAAATTGACTAAGATATGAGCGTTGAAAGCGAAGAATGAACTGAAAGAATAAACTGAAATTAAAACTTTAAACGCGTTTTTCTCGAAATGGCATTTCTGAAGTCGGTGACCAAGATTACTCAAACACTAATGAACTAAACTTTATGACTCTCACATAAAAACAACACATGTTATATAGTCGAAACTGTGAACATATGAGTGTGACGAGTGCACCAACATAACAAAACGAAAATTTTGAAATTAGAGCTTACAGAGCGCGCGAAATTCAAAAAGTCACCTTATTTTTTTATCACACCTCGTATATGCTCATGTGCAACAAAAGGAAAAAAAAAAAATTAATTTGTAGATCCACATATTTTATATTATTAAATTGTTATTTAATTGTTTAATTATTATTTCGCAATATAACACGAATAAAAAACCTTTTTCGTTTGCATTCGAAGGGGTCATATAAAATACTCGCTTATTTTGTTGAGATGACGCGCTCAATTAAAAAATAAAAATTTCGATGAAAAAAAAACATAATAAAAAGTTTATTTATTGCTTAGAGTACCCCGTGAAAGGCTTAATTATAGATAGAAAAGCAGTCACGAATGACTTTCCCTTTGTCGTAGTTCTCATAACTATAAATATTTATAAATTTCTTACTATTTAACCATTTCTTTTTGCGCCGTCAAACTAACACTGCACAGGCACAAGGGCTTCCTCAAAGACTGTCCGGATGGATTACTCACGGAGCAGGTAAATTTTTTTCACAATCAGAATATCTTGCAGCAATTGACGGCTTTCGTTGCCATTCGGAGATTGTTATTAATGGATTTGTCGCTTTGCTTTCAGGGCTTCATCAAAATCTATAAGCAATTCTTTCCTCACGGCGATCCCTCAAAATTCGCCTCGTTAGTCTTTCGGGTCTTTGACGAGAACAACGTGAGTCTTTCCATTGGCTCTTTACCTTATACCTTATATTAGGTGTAGTAAAAAGTAATCCATTCTTTTGCCAATAGATGGCTTCAGTAGTCTGTATCTCCCGTTGTAAAAGTGCGATCGGGTTACACTAGATGGCGTTAGAAAGATGAGATTTCGTACTAAAAAAGCTTCCGATACAGTTTTGTGATTGCTTGACTCAGTATTTTTTTAGCACGCGTCAAAGATGGACACCAACAAAAGAGAAAATACGCCATATTTTACAGTTTTTCTTCGATAAAGGCGAAAACGCAAGCGAGGCAGCTGAAAATGTGAATAGTGTTTATGGTCCTGATACTGTAACAGCCAATCACGCGCAATTTTGGTTTCGTCGATTCCGTTCCGGTAATTTTGACGTCAAAGATGCATCACGCTCTGGAAGGCCAATTGTCGAAAATGTCGATAAAATAATGGAAATCGTCGAGTCCGACCGTCACGTAAGCAGTGTTTCGATTGCCCAGAAGCTAAACATTGCACAAAAAACCGTTTGGAACCACTTAAATAAGGCTGGATACAAAAAGAAGTTCGATGTATGGGTGCCACACGAGTTATCGCAAAGAAACCTCATGGACCGAATTTCCATCTGCGAATCGCTGCTGAATCGCAACAATATCGATCCATTTCTGAAGCGGATGGTTACTGGTGATGAAAAGTGGGTCACTTACGACAACGTCAAGCGACAACGGTCGTGGTCAAATTGCGGTGAGCCGGCGCAAACGGTGGCCAAGCCAGGATTGACAGTCAGGAAGGTTTTACTGTGTGTTTGGTGGGACTGGCAGGGAATCATGTACTATGAGCTGCTCCCCTACGGCTGAACTCTTAATTCGGGCCTGTACTGTCAACAATTGGACCGTCTGAAAGAAGCAATCGCCCAGAAGCGGCCAGCTTTGGCCAATAGGAGAGGAATTGTGTTCCATCAGGACAACGCCAGGCCGCATACATCGATAGTGACTCGCCAGAAGCTCCGGGAGCTTGGTTGGGAAGTTCTTATGCATCCACCTTATAGTCCGGACCTGGCACCAAGTGATTACCACCTGTTCCTGTCTATGACGAATGATTTTGCAGGTGAAAAATTCGCCTCAAGAGAAGATTGTGAAAATCGACTGTCCCAGTTTTTTGACGATAGGGGCAAGTGCTTCTACGAGAGAGGCATTATGAAATTACCTCCAAAATGGCAACAAGTTATCGAACAAAACGGTGCATATTTGACCTAAATCGTATCATTCTATCCATTCTTAATAATACCTTCAATTTAATGCAAAAATAATGGATTTCTTTTTACTACACCTAATATTTAATCGTCATTATTGCCATTATCATTTATTATTATTGAAATATACAAATTATGCTTGTGCTCAACGTAAGAATAAATAAATGAAAATCACAAAGACAGCCGAGACTGAGACTTTAATGCCTACAATTTCTGCGTGAATTAACTTGAATTTTGACGCGTCTTTGACTTGCAATCTTTTATCTTACATCTTGCAATCTTATCTTATGAATATACGCGAAACGATAGCGCGATAGCGACGGCGATAATATTGATGATAAATAATCGAACGAATAAATCAATATTACAAGTAAATCGACAAGTTCGCTCGAACTTATAAAACATGAAATGCTTGCAGGATGGGACGATAGAGTTCGAGGAGTTTATCAGGGCGCTCTCTGTCACGTCAAGAGGCAACTTAGACGAAAAGCTACACTGTAAGTGCACTTATTTAAGCTATTGGATATCCTCCTTATATCATTTTATTTACATGCGCGAGCGTTCCACGTACGCATCTTTCACAGTCGATTGCTTTCTAGGGTTTGTTCTCTTTCCTCTGGTTAAATTTCGAGGGTATCTTAAAATCTGCTCTTTATTAATATAATTGAGAAAGACTTTTCTTTGGGTAATTTAAGTATACAAATAAAATAGCGATATAGTTTATTTTATAAAATATCAGAGTTTACGGCCATGCATGAGTAATGAATTAAAGAATTTTTAGTAATTGCCAGAAGGAAAATAAACGAAAAATAAAAAAAAATTGATATTTTAATGAAGTTTTTTAAACATAATTAATTAACGTCATGAATTTAACCGTTGGACGCATTTGCTTTCAGGGGCATTTCGACTTTACGACGTCGATAATGATGGTTTCATTACACGAGACGAAATGTACAACATTGTCGACGCAATTTATCAAATGGTGGTGAGTTATTAAATTAATTTTTTTTTTTTTCGCATTACTTCAAATTCCAACGGACGGAACGTTTTTTCAATGAAAAACGTTTTTTAATGAACGCTACAAATTATTTGGCCGTGGTCGTGATTTTATTTTATTGTGATTTACGAATAGCCAAAGGACGTAGTTTTATAATCGGTTTATAAATTGATCATTTTATAAATGCCTTTACCAATGATAAAATTCAAAAATTGAAAAATATGAAAATTTGATGTATTTGACTCGTTAAAATGTTTGCACAACGACACAAAGTATTGTCATAGAGTCCGACGGTAAAAATATTAAATTATATAAAAAGGGCATAAATCGCTATATGAAAAGTAAAAATTAATAGCAATTGTACATATATGCATAATATGTATAATCGAAAGTAAGATCCAGTAGCGAAACTCGATTGATTTTCCAGGGCCAGGCTCCGCAGATGGAGGACGAAAATACGCCACAAAAAAGAGTCGACAAGATCTTCGATCAGATGGACAAGAATCACGACGACAAGCTGACCCTAGAAGAGTTTCGGGAAGGCAGCAAGGCGGATCCGAGGATCGTGCAAGCGCTGTCGCTGGGAGGCCCGCCTGTAGACGGCTGACTTCCTCCCGACCAAAGATGGCCGTCCTTCTCGGGCGCTGCTTTGAGAATTGCGAGATCCCGATGCTCTACCATAATATTTTATCCTCGCTCAAAATACCTCCTTCTTTTTCCTTTGCCTTGCTTCATTTATGTTTACCATCGCGATAAACAATGCTGGCGTCGCGTTTTCATTGTTTATGCGTCCGTTTACGCGTGCCGAGTTCCGCCAGCAATTTAGCGCTCGCTGCACCGACGCTCTTCTAACGATTAAAAGGCATTAAATTTCTAAAGACAATCACGAATTTAGATCTTTTATAGGTTTGAACTTTATCAACTGTGCTACATGTCGCGCCAATGTTATGGAACAGACGGAAATGTAACATTATCCCTAATTATTATTCTTCATCAATTTTATACTTCGATTCACTAATTTTCAGCGCAGAAGTTCATTATCACAATGAAAATTTAACAACACAATCATTTCTTTCGATTGTAGAAAAAATGATAACAATTTTTCAATTAGTATTTTGTATTTTAAGCTTATTAAATATGTATACATACGTTTATGTATAAAATCCAATGTTTCAATTGCACATATTCACAAAAAATATGTATATTCAATTTTATCAATTATTAATTCTTTTTATTTTTTTTTTCCATCGTATTTATATATATATATATATATATATATATATGCGTAAATAATGAAAAGTAGAAGGATTCGCGGTATTTTTGTATATCGATTCAACACAGCGACAAAACGAGAAATGTACTGCAATTTTTTGTGCAAACTAGATAATTATTTTTTTTCTAAGATATAATGAATTATGAATATTTTTATTCACACCACACTAGAAATTTGATTTTAAAATAATGATACCGCAGGTTCAGTTTATGATAAAATTTTAAATAAAGCAATTTGTCAGTAATGATAAGTGCGCGATGCACTTTCTTAAAAGTTCACTTTTATCAATTTCCTTTATCATTATGATGCTTATATTTAATTAAAAGGTACACTAGTTTAATTGAAAATCAATAATTAGTAAAATGTAACTGCTGCTCGTTGTTTGTCGCATATTTACATTAAAAAAAAAAAAAAAAAAAAAAAAAATTAATAAGTAAATAATTTCATTTTTAAGAAATATTAACGTTATTATACTCAAAAAGCGCAAAGGGTGAAAATTTTTTCATAAACATACATAAATAAAATTAACATGTTTTAAGCTAATTTTATGTTATAAATTATTTGCATTGGAAGTGCACAGCTTGAAAAGAGAAACAAAGTCCACAAATGTGCGTAACCAATTTTAAAACTTAAAGCGGTACGCATAAATAATGAAAGAAATAATCCGCAAGCAAGATCAAGTTTCCGTCCGAGGCTCATATATAAAATTAGGAAGCCGGATTGCTATTTATTAAAAATAATATCCCGCGAAAGAACTCATAATTTTCATTATGCATATTTCACGAAATATGGAGTTAAATTGTAAAAACTCCTTGTCGCATTTCACTTGTGCAGAAGCTTGGTGTATCACCAAGTTTACGCATATAGAAGAGTAAAAGAAAGAATGATGAAGCAAGAGAAAGAAAAAAAGAAAGAAAAAGAAAAAATAGGGAGAGAGAGAGAGAGCGCAAAGTATTATTACAATTTTTAAATTAATTTCTATCGTTATTTTTCGTTATCCCTTTTATTTCGTATAAATCAGTTATTTTAAATTAAATTTAGCACTTTGACGGATACATCAGTGGAATTTACTTGAATCGTTGTTTGATTTAGTTAGCCATTTGGCGTGTAACGTTTATAACTCGTTAATTTTCGAAAGTAAACAACTTATTTGCGCAAAAAAGATGGCTGTTGTCCTTATTTTTTGCAATATGTAACAATGAACAAGTTGAGAAAAGGAAGATTTAAATGTATGGGTTACAGACACGAAAATTATGAAAAATCGATAACGATTTTACGTGATGTAGTTGGAGGGCGGCGTTAATCAATTAACTTGTTGTTAAATTGTTGTTGTCAGTATTAAGATGTAGTAGTTTATTAGGAACATGACGAAATATTTAAGCAAATCTAGTGTATTTTTACGCTACGATCTTTATTTTGAAAAAGTGTAACGAACCAACAAAAAACAAAGTTCGTGTATTGCTCTCAATGAATTTGGAAATGAAGGCGACTACGCTAAAATAAGGCAGCGCGTCCGCCGCTTCACAATCTAGCAATAAATAATCGCGGCGACGTGATGCACGATAATTTCAGAATTCCTCGCGCATTCAAGGGTGAAAGGACTCACGAGTAAAATCGTCATAGTCGATCTTTTTGGTATCGCTGAATGACATCGTTGTTTCAGGGGAAACTCTCCCTCATTCAGCCTCCTACTTTACTATTTTCTATCTACTTCTTTACATCTCTAAGTATACTTTTTCTTCTTAAAGAGAAAAATTCTTCTTTGTCCGATAAAAGTACGGTTAATAAGCGCTACATAAAAAAAAAAAAAAAAAAAAAAAAAAAATAAAATAAAATAAAAAAATTAAATAAATAAATAAATAAAAAAATAAAACTTGTATTATCCTCTTCATATATATTAAAGGCTTTTTTACGATTTTAAAATGCGTATCTAGTGCAAAAAAATTAAGCCACTAAAGATAAAAGCCAAAAAAGGAATATAACGTATATATGTATACATATATATGTTATCATGGATGTTATTCAGAAACTCAAGAGTAAGTTCGAAAAAGATTAAGTATATTTTTCTTTAATTAGATTTTTATTATCATTAAATAGCTTTAACCCTTTTTTACACTTTTTCACACCCGTTTAATACCTATACGATGAAAACAGCATATTGCGCATTTTTTTGAAACTTAACCTTGAGTTTCGAATTAATGATATATATATATATATATATATATATATATATATATATATATATATATATATATATATATTATAAATCTGTTAGCGTTATTGTCAGGTAAAAGATAATCGTAAGCATGATAAGATTTCTATAATAAATAAAATTATATTTAATATCGAATAGAATAGGCAAATCATAAATAAATGCATATTAGTGAAATTATTTTCTTGATAAGCACCTTTTTCTATCCATCTATTAGATAATAAAGTATAATCTATTATAATTTTACAACGCAGAATTAAGATAGATGCTTTTACAAAACTAGTCAAAATGTTAATCGTCCTTGTAAATGAATTTTACATTGATTATTTCGATGAAATTACTTTTACAGCACGATGACTTTTATGATATATTAATGCAAATTTATATAGCTATTGACTTAATAAATAGACTTTAAATAAAATGTTCTGTTTACATTAACAGAGAAACGGTTAAGATAATTCTTTATCGTTAAAATCATATTTAAATTATATGAAATTTTAATAATTTTTAATATTTTTGACAACAGAAATAATCCAAAGCCATTTCTTGATTCTTTAAAAAATGTTAAATTGCATTATATATGAATGTTTCTTGTTCAAAGTTATTGTAACATAAAAAAAGAATTATTTAGAAGTATACTCTGTTACTGTGCCATTCTAATGTTCTAACATTTAACGAATATGAAAAAATATTAGCGGTATAATAAAGTAAAAAATAGAAACGCTTTTTGTAAATATTGAAAACTATTTGAAACTGAAATATTATGAATTACAACCAGTATCTTTAGAAAATTTTTTTTGTCAAGGCGATAATATACGTATAATTATTCATTCGAAGCTTTCCAAGAATTTTACAACATTCAGAATCGACGATTTGAGTTGAAGGGCCGCTTCAATGTTGCAAGCATAAAAATTCAAGTACGACATTATTATGATTTTATTTATTTTAATTAATGACTCGATTTAGCGAAAGAATAAAAATGATTAATTTAATTAAAAAAATGTTTGAACTTTACAAATGATATTCTGGAATATTCCATTTTACTTATCATTATCAAAACAAATAGCAATTATAACTAAAAGCTCTTACAGACCAAAATCACTTATAAGAAAAATTAATTATCAAAATATAACGTATAAATTGGAGATGCACACTCGAGGTATAAATTAAAAAGTTTTGAAATATCAAAGTTGAGTGTTCCCATAAACAGTAACTATAAAGTTGAAAAGGCCCAGCAAGTTGCATAATTTTACGTATATACATAATTGTATAATATAGCGATTACATGCATTATTTTATGAACTTTCTGTGATAATTATCAACAATCAATAAATATTTGTGAAATGTTTCGAAAGGGAGAAAATATATGTATCGTATTCCAAATAATAAAATTTTTGCATGCAAATAAATAACATTTTCTTGTATCACTATTGAATGCACTGCAGTTGAAAGGACTTATGTTTCTTCATGCATGAATGAGTCAAACAATATTTATGCCTGTATATATATATATAAATCTAGCTATCTGCAAAGCAATAGATAAATTAATAAATTTTAAGTAGTAGAATGTAATTTTTACTTGCTCTAGGTGCACAGCATTGCCTTCTTTGCAAATTTTATTATTGATTACAATGACGCGAATTATTTTCAAGTATTTCAAATTATAACTAATGATTGGAGTCAAGGAAATTAATTAACAAAAGTGCAAATTGAAGCGACGACTACGACACTCGTATGTGAAATAAATATCGTGTCTTATATAAAAAATAATTGTTCTAGTTTGTTACGCTGATCTGTTACATGTTGCGCCTTGTAAAATTGTCAACAATGATTACGGAAAAAAGATAAACATTGTACCATTGAGCGTTGTTCGTTTTCATAAAATTATTATGCGCATTGTTATTTTTTATGATCCCATACATATTTTTTAAATGATATCGTAATACGGTATGGAGATAATAAAATAATTTCAAACTAATTATTTATCATAATGTCGTTATGCTTCTTCACTCCCCCCTCCCCTCCCTTCATTAACATCTCATTTTTATTTTTTATTTGTATAGTTTTTTAATATTGAAAACAATAAAACTTAATAATATTTTTCAAAGGATGTGCCCCGAGAAGTTTTATTTAGCGGCTTTTAAATAGAATGTCCAGAATATCAAATTCATTCAAGTTTGATAGAAACTGGCTACATAGAAAAAAAAATAATTCTATTCGATGGACGATCTGCAAAGAAAGTATATTTAAACAAGTTTTATTATACTATACTTCTAATAAAAATATATTCGATAAACAATATTTATAAACTATCAATTATTTAAACGAAACTTGACATTATTTTTACAAAAAATTATATGATGGTTTAGAGAAATTTTAATCTCGTCGTAATTGCGTAAGGCGCAAATTATCATGATTACATATATCGAGGTACTGCTATTTCATGCCAGGCGCATCAAATTTTAAGAGTGTGAAAACAGAAAAAAAATTTTAGTTTTATCTTTTCAAAAATAATTATTTTTTGTTTTCGGAATGTAAAATTCAATCGAATTTCAGTTACAGATAAGTTAATTTGATCGTTAACTATATGTTATATGTTTCGAACCTCTTTCTCATGATTACATTGTTAATATTAAGAGTTACAATTCTAGTTTTTTTCTACACTTATCTAATAATTATTAAATTATTCGAATGTATAAAACATTGATAGAGTAGATGAAAAAACACCACACATATTTTTTTCGTAGTTACAAGTAAAAATTTCTTTAGTTTCATTGACTTTGAAACATTGTAAAACAAGTAGTTTAAAGTTTAATTAATCAAAACTTTCTAGATACTTCAGCTATACTTAAATGGTAAAAGAACTTATCAAAGAATAGGTAAATCATCTCAATTTTTTTAATTTTTCTAAACTCTAACTCTGAAAAAACAATTAAAACAGACATCGTCTATTGTAAAAGAAACAAATTAATAACGTAATGAGAATTATCATTTTCTAGTTTATTCTGCTGCACTTCTACAGTTAAAAAACTTAATAACAAGTAATTAAAATACTAGATTTTTTGAGTATTTGTTATATGTATAAAAGAAAAAAAAAAAAAAAAAAAAAAACAAAAAAAAAAAACAAAAAAAAACTAATCATTTTAATTCAAAAACATGTTAAAAAAGACATTAGCTATTATTTAATAAGAATAGTTAAAGGTGAACGAAGTTCGAACAACAACAATGAGGTTCGAATTTTCATTTTCCTTCCCTTTTTGATGATCACATTATTCTCTTATGTCATTATATAATTTTTCATATATTTATATGAGAGATTGATCCTATTACAATAATTCATTTATTCATATGACATATTTTCGCAAATTTTATTATACTAATTTAGTAACGCTCACGCAACTAAAATTTTAATTTTACTTTTAAGTTGCTTGCTAATCCATACACATTTGTATTGAATCAATTGATTATTTAACTCAATATTAGTATATTAAAAACGTATTTCAATACAAAATTAAATAATATTATTATTAAAGCAAGTGAAATATCATTGAAAACAATGAATCAGAATATAACAGAATAGTTTGTTATATTCTTATAACAGAATATAAAGGAATTTTGTTAATCCAATGAATTGAGTAAATTAAATAAATTTTATAGTTCCCAAAAATCTTTTTTCTTAAAATAATAAAAAATATTCATTCTTACCATACTATCACATCAGCGATTGTAGTTAAAACTACTATTTGAGCGCAGTAAATTTCCAACTGTGCAATAAAATAAATAATAATAAAAAAAGTAGAGTATAGAAGTAAAATTATAATACATTTTTAATATAAAAGTGAATATAATATAAATCTCGTTAATTGATTTAATTCAATTAAATACGAATGATCACTTTCTAATATTAGTTTTCTGAAATTCAAAATAATAATTAAGTTTACTACTGCCAAACAGCAGATTTAACTAAAATACGTAAACTATTATAATATAATACGAACGACTACTTTTTATTAATAAAATATAACTAAAACGTAGTCAAGTTACAAACTCAAAATAATATTTAAGTGCACTACGCTAAAGTAGTAGATTTAACTAAAATTCCTAAGTTTATCATCGTAACAACAATAACTATGCAATATGCGGTGATATATTATAACTGCATTTAGAGAAAAAACTGATAATTCTGCACTAATGCTGGAAATGATACTATTAACTATTTATTAGTTAAACCAACTAGTTAATAGGTAAGTTTACTGAGCTAAAGTTATTGATTTAACTAAAATTTTAATCGAAAACTCAAAAATGAAATGGTTAACCGATAGTAGTTATTTTTATGACGGACTTTTTTCTGTGTGCTTACATTTTGAAAATAAAATTTTCAATATTTTTAAAATATTTTTTGATTTTAATACATAATTTTTAAGTAATAGTATCAATGCGTAATATATGATAAAGTTTAATATTAATAATGTGAGGTGAATTGTTTAAATCTATGAAGAATGAAATCCGCAGTTTATGCAATATAAAAGCTGAAAATTTAATGAGTCGTTCTTACCTTGGACTTTGCGTTACGAATTTGACGGAGCAAAACTATAATTTAAAGTCGAGTATACATGTATCATTAGGAAAATTATGATAATTTCTATTTTACAACTGGTCGTTATAATCATAGTCTGTTTTACTTCCGATGTTAGAGAAGGGATGCGTGGCTTGAAGTATATATAATTCATTCAAGAAAATTTTTTTCTAGCGACAGACGCTGCACTTTATAGAGAAGAAATTCGCGGGTTGTACAACATAATTAAAGATATTGAAGCAACATTATGATTTCCGGCAAAAGTTTTAATTATGCAAGTATTTTAGATATATTATCATCACTTGTCAATATTTTTATTGTCATCAAATGTCTTATTCATTGGTTTTTTAGATCGGCCAAAATTTTACCATTGAAAACAATATTATAAAAGGAATAGAAAAATCCCTGGATGTACAGGATACATATAATATAGGAGAAATTATTTTAAGTATTTTTAATAATGAGCCAAATCACGTAGCGCAGGTATTCTTAAAAATTATCAGTTTAAAATTGAAAACTCATTTGATTCGAATGAAAATTTTATCATAATTGCATACGCATATCGTTAATATACACCAACGTGAGCATATATTATATAAAATGGCGTAACACTTCAATAAGGAGTTACAAAAAAATAAAAAAAAAATTATACGATTTTTTTGTTTCAATTTAAAGCGTTTGATTTTTAATCAAAGAAATAATTAATTTAAATATAGATCGATGTTGAAACTGGGAAGCAAACCACTTTTAAGGAGATGAGAGAAAAGAGTTTGCACTGTGCTTCGTGGTTGGAGAAAGAAGGTGTTAAAAATAACGATGTCATTGTAATTTGCACACATAACCATTTGGATGCTTATATTCCTTGTATAGCCACGTTTTTAGTCGGCGCAATTTATAACCCATGGCATCATGAAGTTCCTTTAAGTAATTCAATTTCATTACTATAAGTCTTAATTAATCTTATATCGTATTTTTCTAGATACGATTATTTGTTTCTTTACACCAAGTAAGTCATTTATTTCGGCATAACGTTATAAATTTTTATAACGGCGGTATTTCAAAAGAAGTTTCAAACAAAACTTTTAGGGTTTCGAAAAGGTTAAATTATGTTAACCTTCAATTTGACTCTGATCTTGATATTCAAGGTCATTTGGAGGTTAAGTTGATTCTTTAACCAAAAACCCTCATTTTTGCCCCCGGAAATGAAAAGAGCAAAAAATTTTGCTTGGATATGATTTTGATAATTTTTAAATTTTCAAAATGACGGATCTAAGATAGCGAAAAATTTTTGATAATCAATAAATTCAAGCCATATTCGATTTAGGGAAATTCGGGGTAGTTAAAGATGACTCGGCAGTCAAATTTACCAAATTCAAAATGCCGAATTGACTTGGTCCACCATCTTCGATTCGTCGTCTTGAATTTTTAATCTAATGTTGAATTCGTGATCATTTTGAATTGCAAATCTGACCTCGAATTCGTGATCAGCGACTCCGAAAAATCCCGCGTGCAAAATTTCGTAAAAATCGCTTGACTTCCAAAAATTTCGTCCGCCATCTTGGATTTGCTACCTTGAATTGTAAATCTGAGCTCGGATACGTGATCGGCTAGATTATCAGAAGCTTAAACGCGTGTATAAGTTGAAACGCTCAAGTTCCATAAAACTGTTTTTAGATCATTGAATATCTAATAGTCATTTTGCGTGAGTATTCAAAATTGGACATTTCTTATCACTGTGCTCGACGTTTGTATCATTGTTAAAAGGTACGCCTGTAAAATTGTTTTATTTCATTTTTTACCTTAAAATATTTTTACGTTTTTTTATAATAAAATAATTACTATAACGATGGAAGCTAATCCATTAAATAAAAAAATTGAAATGGTCTTGATTTATGGACAAGGTTAATGAAATATTGAATGACGAAAAAATTGATCTATTAATTTCTAAAAAACTAATATTTATAAATGTATAGTATTGCGATTAAAAAAAAAAAAAAAAAAAAAATTGGTGACAATCGTTCACTTTATTGTCAAGCAAATGTAATCGAATGTTTACGATTAAACAATTCGTACATTTTCGGATACACGCGGTGCATGGTGTATGCCTGTATCTCCAGAAATCACCGATAGACCGCACTCTCACTGTATTATTCGTTTGAAAAAATTAAGAACTACCATCGACGCCATTGAGAATTACTTTATACCTATTCTAACTTAACTTAAAATTTAACGGAATATAATTTACTTTTTTTCCCTTTCTCAAATTATTCATTTTCGAATACGAATCTACGGTTTCATACAATAATATAAAATATGTGAAAATATCAAAAAGCACGATAGATTGGATTGCTTCATGTTAAATAAAAGTGCAAATACATTTCATTATTTTACGATTACAAATGTGTTTATAAAAAATAATGCGGGATCAGTAAAAAAATTAACATTTCTTATAATGTTTATTATATTTTATTATTAAAATAATAAAATTAAATATGGGTCATCGGATTTCAGAAACCGCACGACATTTTATGAGCCTCACGAGGCCAAAAATAATCTTTAGCTCTGAAAGCGCTGTAAAGGTATTGAAAGAAGCCGCAAGATTGGAAAATGTGAAACCTAAAATAATATTATTTGAAAATAATTCCGATTGCAAATGTTTAGAAGACGTACTGAGGAATCATAAGTCAAGCAGAGATATAACAAAGTTCCAACCGCGCAGAACATTAAATCACGAGAGCGTTGCCATGATTCTATTCTCTTCCGGGACTACAGGTTTACCAAAGGGAGTTGCGCACTCTTATAAATCGCTTTACAGGAATATAATATCCTTTACAGTGATTCCAAACAAGTACTATGTTGCTCTTTGGTATTCATCTCTATACTGGATTAGCGGAACTTTCTGCATGCTACAATCCATAGTTAATTATGCTACTAGAATTGTTCACGCAAATTTTGAGCCGGAACAAACATGCAAAGTCATCGAACAGCATAAAGTTATTATTATTATTATATATATATTTCTAGTATGATATTGGTAGTATTTGCTAAAATTTACATTTCTTATTATTCTGCAGGTAAATTGGCTTTTTATTCCACCAACAATGATAACAAATTTATGCAAGTCAAACGTTTTAAAAAAATACGAACTTAAGTCGTTAAAAAGTTTATGCATCGCAGGAGCAAAGCTAAGCAGCGTAATAATTAAAGCATTAAAATTCAGTCTTCCTAACGTTAATATTGTTCAAGGATATGGTAAATTAATTCTGTCTTCATCACGTTACGTAATTTAAATTATTACCACAGAGATAGATCTCTTCTCTTATCGAATCTTTGGGATTTCAGGAATGACCGAATTAGGAGGCCTTGCGTCCATTCAAACGGACAAGTGTGAAAGTATCGACTCCGTGGGTTTCATTCAACCGAACGCTCGAATAAAGATAGTCGATGTCGAGAGTAATAAAATACTGGGTCCGAATCAACCGGGTGAGCTTTATTTTAAATCACCCACAATAATGCTCGGTTACTACAACAACCCAACGGCGACCGAAGAAATTATCGACAAAGAAGGTATAAATTGTATTTTTGTTTTTATTATTTAAATTTGCTGCAAGCAAATACGTATATGTCGGCAAACAATAAAGCATCAAAAATTTTTAAAATAGAAATTTCGTTTACACAATAAATCCATAATCGATAAGCATCCGTCTGATTAAAACTCATATAAAGGACTCGAGCGAAATTTAATTTATATTGTGATTTAGGATGGCTGCATACGGGTGACAAAGCTTACTATGATGAAAATGGCGAAATTTATATAATCGACAGATTAAAAGAAGTGATGAAATTTCGTGGACATCAAATTTCATCTTTCGAAATCGAACAAGTCTTACTTGGTCATCCAGCCGTAATGGAAGCCGTAGTCGTTCCTGTCCCCCATGAACTCGACATAGAACGTCCTATGGGGTTTGTCAGAATAGTATCCGGAGCAAAGGTATTAGTTATTATGCATTAATTTATATTCTGGTTCTTTATATATAAATCTTTTAATAATTTTATTCTCTCTATATTTCTCAGGTGACGGAAGATGAACTTGTTGAATTAAGTTCGACATTAGGCGATTTTAAAAAGCTCTGGGGAGGTGTTAAATTTTTGGAAAAAATTCCATATACTGTAACAGGCAAAATTAACAGGAAAGAGCTTAAAGATTTGGCAAAAACTTACGTAAAATAAAACTATCAACGAATACGTTATATTTCTTCCAAACAACGTTACATTATAATTAAATGTAATATAATCACTACGTAAAATAGAACTGAAAATGTTCTTTATATTTTTTTTTCTAATCGATGTGTAAGTTTAAAACAATTTATTAATACAATAAACTGACAACCCAATTAATCATTAAACCAATAACTTAATTAATCAATTATCTAATAACCCAATGACCCAATAATTTTGAAACCAATAACCTAATAACCATGTTGTCCAATAACCCAATAATATGCTTTACCATCAACCAACTATGTAAAAACCTACTTTGACATCAGTCAGTAATGTGGAAATCCACTTGACCGGCAGCTGGTGATTTGTAGTAACCCACCCTGATAACATTGTGTTGGCAGGCTGTCAGCAACGTACGCCACGGCGTGGATTATGCGCAATGGCACAGGGATGTCCGCCTGCCATGCCATCTGGACGGCAGACTGCCAGCAGAGCCTGCTTAGCACACTGTGCTGGCAGTCTGCGATCGCAATTACTAGCATTGTGCTGGCAGGATGCCATCGTTAATAAATGTTTTGTGCCATCCTACATAACCTCAAAAATATTCATTTTTTCATATTTTAAATTAATAAAACTAATTTATAAATTAAGATATTTTATTTTATTTATTAAATAAATAATAAATAATATTTATACATATTTTAAATAAATTATAAATAATATTCAATATTTATACATAATCAGCTACACAGCTCCTTGTCCTGTTGACCATATTGATCTGAAAAATAAATCAATTGTTATATTAATGTGAATTTACAAATTAATAATTATATAATTTTAATATTGTCTCACATAAAAAAAAATTTCACTTATTTCTTACATTAAATATCAAAATGCTAAAATTTTAATTTACAAAATTGAATTTTACATTTCTAATAAATAATAAAATATAAGCTTACATTTAAAGATGATAGTTTTCGTACTTGATCAATAATTAAAATTTTCAAAGGTGAGACTACAATTGTTTTTCCAGAGGTCAATAGAGCAGGAAGTTGATAGCATAAAGATTTAGCACCACCAGTTGGCATCAAAATGAAAAAATAAATTCCAAAATAGCAGCATTAATAGCTTATAACTAATTTGGTCTAAATAGATATAAACCAAATTTTTGTCGAAAAACCTATAAATTTATAAAACCTGCAATTTATTTGTTAATTCATAACCACATGTTTGTTTCAATCGATTAATCATTGCTTCTTCTGCATCCATAGATTGTGATTGTTGATGAATTAATCGTTTAGCTAATATGCACGTATAAAACTTGTGGAATACATCTTTGTCATTTAGATACTCGAAATACAAATACAATGTGCAAATGTCTCTTCAATCTCACTTTCAGATGCAAATTTGGCTGCATTTTTTAACAATGAATCACAATACTTGGCCAACTGTAAATAAATTTATATAAAATAAAGTAAAATAAGTAAATACATAAGAATATTGAGTTTAAAAAAATATAATTTTTGAATTTTGTTAATTATCAATTATTAACATATTTTCATCTTATTAATTTTCTATATATATATATATTGTGACAGGTGGCTTAAATGTAAATTGGTGGTGTAAATTTATCTCCGCCCGTTAGCAACGCAGGACCTTCCTCTGGTCCTGCTCTTCTTCTTTTGTGTATGAGGGGCCTTGCTTCAGGCCCCGCTACCGGTGTTGCTCCCACCGGGCTCGGCTACTCAGAATGTGTGCCAATGTTAGATTGGCACACCCGCGGAGGCCGCGGTATTCGGGATAGGGGCGCTGTAGGGAATAAGAAATAAGAATGCACCGGCTCAGTGCTAACTGCTTTTTTAATAAATAACAATAACAAAATGAGTACAAAATTAATATATTATTGCGAAGAAGTCCTTTAATGCGAAGAGCAATTAGTATTGCCTCACGCGCAATACTAATTCTCGAGGTGCGCACTGCGCATGCGCACTCTCTTCGCTCCACGCAGCTACACACACACGTGTAGTCTATGGACGGCAGATATAGAGAGAGCAATTCCCACTCTATACTGCCGTAGTCCGTGGCTGCCTGAGTGAGAGCGTCTCTCCCTCTCACTCGACGATGCAGTCTATGGTTGAGCGAGAGAGCTCGTTCCTCTCGCTCAACTGCGTGCTCGCCGGTTGTACGAGTAAGAGTGGCTTTCTCTTACTCGTACGCCTATTCTATGATGGTGCGAGAGAGACATCGATCCTCTCACTCGCACTCGCACGGCCTAATCAAGTTTGAGTTACGCGGTTTTGCGCGTAACTCTGCTATATCTATATATGCCTGACGCGATCGCACACGCGTCTGGAAAACTAAATATAATTACTCGCGATCTAATTATCTCTAAAGTGGCCACTTACTTTTGCTCTAACTACTCGCAGGAATCGTCCTCTCGATATTTGCGGCGGAGACTCGGCAGAAAATCTTCGGAAAATAATCGTGTAAGTCGCTGTCTCTCCAAACACGTGCGGCGCGTGGAAAAGGCGGAACGAGAAGAAGGCTTGACGGGAAGGCTCCTCCTTCCCCTCTCGCCTATCGGTTTTTCTCGCGTAGCGCTATCGATTCTTGATCGATAGCGCCTTTTCCTGCGTCGGGCCATGATCGCTTGATCGATGGCGCCGCATATCGTCGCGCCGCAAACTCTCTTTCTATTGCCTATGGCAGGTGGCTTAGCCTCTGTAAGCCACCTGTCACACCCCTCCCCCAGTCGCTGCTAGGCCTCGACTAGCAGCTACTGTACTAATGCCTTCCCTCGGCTCAGGTCGGGATGGCGACTACGAGTTCGCGCGTGTTCGGCGAGACGAAGTCGGGGCGTCCTCGCTAACGCCCTTCGCCTCCCTACTACCCGGTGGCCTTTTCGGGCCTCGCTTAGCGCGCGCACCTACCTCTGATCGCTCTCCGGTCGACGGTGGCTCCCTTACATTCGCTGTGGGACGCTTCACGACGCAGACCGTCTTCCGGAGTCGCCCGCGCTCTCTGGCCGGCGCAGCGGCCGCGCACTCGCCTTGCGAGGGTCCCCCGCTGGGGATGGGACCTGCTTCTGGGTCGCTCGTCAGGACGGGCCCCGTCGCGTCGAGGGTAGGGCTCGTCGTACTCTCGTTCTCTACCCCATTCATAGCGCCATCCTTTCTTAACCAAGCGCGCGAGCGGTTCGACGCTCGTGGTCCGGTCTTTGAGGGACTTCGAATACCACGACGTCGTGCCGTGGAAGCTGCTCAGCTGATGCAGGTTCCTGGGTGCTGGGAGGTTGATCCTGTGAGCTGCTTTGGCTGGATCCAGGCGAAAGCTTTCCCGTCTCGTTAGCACCCTGAGGTGTTTTGCCTCGCCTTGGCAGAACGCGCTCTTCTCGCGGTTGATCGTGAGGTCGGTCGCTTGAATGCGTCGCAACACTATACTTCGACCCCGAGTCCTATTGCACGCGTAGGGTGTGCTCCCCCCCTACGCACGCCGGCGACCACCTCTTGGCACCTGTTGGAGCACCCTTCTCTGGGTGGTCCGGAGCCGTCTCCAACACGAGCTCGGTGCTCACGAGCTCGCTGGTGGTCCCTTCGGGAACTTCGATCCCAGACTCGGATGGGAAGGGCGTAGGGATCTCGTCTACGCTCTTCCCTGGTCGTTTCCCGAGCAGTCCGGACAGAACTTCTTAATCATAATAGGCCTGCCGCAGCCATGGCAGCTAAACTCCTTCTTCGGCTTTAGCTGCTCTGTCTTCTCGTCCTGTTCCCCCCTTCTGGGGGATTGAGACCGCGGACTGCTCGATCTGGATCGCGGCTTCTTCCGCCGCTTTGAGCTGGACCTCCGTGGCGGGCTCCGCCTGCCCTCTCGACTTCTATATCCCGTCATGAGGCCATTGTGTTTGGCGAAGTCCGCTAAAACTTCCCGCAATGCTGCCTTCATTTAGCTGACCGGCAAGTCTGGCCGATCAATCTTTGTTGCAGCGATCGCCACTTCGGTCGTGCTTACCTTGGCGCTCACCTTCGGGTGCGCTTTGGTGGCGGTCCTCGGGCGATAGGCCGCCTCCGGCACTACCGCGTGGTTTGGGGGAACGGGCGTCCGGTCGCCTCGTTCCCTCTCCAGCGTCAGCTCGGCTCTTGTGGCTCGGTCGATCAGCTCGTCAACCGTGCGGCACTCCATCCGAGTGACAATCTTTTTAATTTGCGGGAGCAGATTATCGTGGAGACTGTCCACCATCTGCTCCTCGCTCAGTGGCGGCGATATCTTCATTAATATCGCCTCCAGGCGTACCTAGAGGGGTTATGTCATAATTGGATGGTATTGGGTTATTAGGGGGTTATACCGTAACTGGACGTACTGGGTTATGCCGCAAAAAGAGAATTATGCCATATGGATTATGTAGTACTGGGGGTTATGTCATACTAGAGTCATGCCGTAACGGAAGTTATGCGTCTGCTAGAGGGGTTATGCCGCGATAGGGGAGGTTATGCGTACTAGGGGGTTATGTCGCGTGGACATAATAGTTATACCTTAATAGGTGGTTGTACCGTACAGGGGGGGGGGGGGTCATTGCCTTAACTGGGTTTGTACTGTAAACGGGGTGGAAGGTATTGCCGCAATAGGAATTTATACTGTAACTAAAGGGTTATTGCCGTAACGGGATGGTTATACGCGACGGGAGTATGTAACGGGATGGTTATACCGTAAGTGGGGTTGTTATACCGTAAGTAGGGGGCGGTTGTCCTGTAATTGGGTGGGTTATATCGTGAGCAGGGATGGTTATGTCTTCAGTGGGGATGATTATACCATAAGCGGGGGTATATTACAAGTTGGGGTTGTTAAACCGTAAAGTGGGGGCAGTTATGTCTTGAGTTAGAGGGTTACCCCGTAAGCGGGTATGGTTATATCATAAGTGGGGGTATACCGTAAGTAGGGGTGGTTAAACTGTCAATGGAGGTAGTGAACCGTAAGTAAGGTTACATGTAACCGTGTTACGTTGCTAGGTTATTGGGTTGTTCGGTTGATGGGTTGTTGGGTTATTGGGTTGTTGGGTTGATGGGTTGTTGGGTTATTGGGTTGTTGGTTTGTAGGGTTGATGGGTTATTGGGTTGTTGGGTTGTTGGGTTATTGGGTTGTTGGGTTGTTGGGTTATTGGGTTGTTGGGTTATTGGATCGTTGGGTTATTGGGTCGTTATGTTATTGGGTCGTTGGGTTGTTGGGTTGTTGAGTTGTTGGGTTATTAGGTTGTTGGGTTGTTGGGTCGTTGGGTTATTGGGTTATTGGGTTATTGGGTTATTGGGTTATTGGGTTATTGGGTTGTTGGGTTGTTGGGTCGTTGGGTTATTGGGTTGTTGGGTTATTGGATCGTTGGGTTATTGGGTCGTTATGTTATTGGGTCGTTGGGTTGTTGGGTTATTGGGTCGTTGGGTTATTGGGTCGTTGGGTTATTGGGTCGTTGGGTTATTGGGTCGTTGAGTTGTTGGGATTATTAGGTTGTTGGGTTGTTGGGTCGTTGGGTCGTTGGGTTATTGGGTTATTGGGTTATTGGGTTGTTGGGTCGTTGGGTTATTGGGTTATTGGGTTATTGGGTTATTGGGTTATTGGGTTATTGGGTTATTGGGTTATTGGGTTATTGGGTTGTTGGGTTGTTGGGTTGTTGGGTTATTGGGTTATTGGGTTATTGGGTTATTGGGTTATTGGGTTATTGGGTTATTGGGTTATTGGGTTATTGGGTTATTGGGTTATTGGGTTATTGGGTTATTGGGTTATTGGGTTATTGGGTTATTGGGTTATTGGGTTATTGGGTTATTGGGTTATTGGGTTATTGGGTTATTGGGTTATTGGGTTATTGGGTTATTGGGTTATTGGGTTATTGGGTTATTGGGTTATTGGGTTATTGGGTTATTGGGTTATTGGGTTATTGGGTTATTGGGTTATTGGGTTATTGGGTTATTGGGTTATTGGGTTATTGGGTTATTGGGTTATTGGGTTATTGGGTTATTGGGTTATTGGGTTATTGGGTTATTGGGTTATTGGGTTATTGGGTTATTGGGTTATTGGGTTATTGGGTTATTGGGTTATTGGGTTATTGGGTTATTGGGTTATTGGGTTATTGGGTTATTGGGTTATTGGGTTATTGGGTTATTGGGTTATTGGGTTATTGGGTTATTGGGTTATTGGGTTATTGGGTTATTGGGTTATTGGGTTATTGGGTTATTGGGTTATTGGGTTATTGGGTTATTGGGTTATTGGGTTATTGGGTTATTGGGTTATTGGGTTATTGGGTTATTGGGTTATTGGGTTATTGGGTTATTGGGTTATTGGGTTATTGGGTTATTGGGTTATTGGGTTATTGGGTTGTTGGTTATTGGGTTATTGGGTTATTGGGTTATTGGGTTATTGGGTTATTGGGTTATTGGGTTATTGGGTTATTGGGTTATTGGGTTATTGGGTTATTGGGTTATTGGGTTATTGGGTTATTGGGTTATTGGGTTATTGGGTTATTGGGTTATTGGGTTATTGGGTTATTGGGTTATTGGGTTATTGGGTTATTGGGTTATTGGGTTATTGGGTTATTGGGTTATTGGGTTATTGGGTTATT
>OX465096.1:0-45000 GCA_949987625.1 Chalcis sispes
CAATAACCCAATAACCCAATAACCCAATAACCCAATAACCCAATAACCCCATAACCCAATAACCCAATAACCCAATAACCCAATAACCCAATAACCCAATAACCCAATAACCCAATAACCCAATAACCCAATAACCCAATAACCCAATAACCCAATAACCCAATAACCCAATAACCCAATAACCCAATAACCCAATAACCCAATAACCCAATAACCCAATAACCCAATAACCCAATAACCCAATAACCCAATAACCCAATAACCCAATAACCCAATAACCCAATAACCCAATAACCCAATAACCCAATAACCCAATAACCCAATAACCCAATAACCCAATAACCCAATAACCCAATAACCCAATAACCCAATAACCCAATAACCCAATAACCCAATAACCCAATAACCCAATAACCCAATAACCCAATAACCCAATAACCCAATAACCCAATAACCCAATAACCCAATAACCCAATAACCCAATAACCCAATAACCCAATAACCCAATAACCCAATAACCCAATAACCCAATAACCCAATAACCCAATAACCCAATAACCCAATAACCCAATAACCCAATAACCCAATAACCCAATAACCCAATAACCCAATAACCCAATAACCCAATAACCCAATAACCCAATAACCCAATAACCCAATAACCCAATAACCCAATAACCCAATAACCCAATAACCCAATAACCCAATAACCCAATAACCCAATAACCCAATAACCCAATAACCCAATAACCCAATAACCCAATAACCCAATAACCCAATAACCCAATAACCCAATAACCCAATAACCCAATAACCCAATAACCCAATAACCCAATAACCCAATAACCCAATAACCCAATAACCCAATAACCCAATAACCCAATAACCCAATAACCCAATAACCCAATAACCCAACAACCCAACAACCCAACAACCCAATAACCCAATAACCCAACAACCCAACAACCCAATAACCCAATAACCCAACAACCCAATAACCCAACAACCCAACAACCCAACAACCCAACAACCCAATAACCCAACAACCCAACAACCCAATAACCCAACAACCCAATAACCCAATAACCCAATAACCCAACAACCCAACAACCCAACAACCCAATAACCCAACAACCCAACAACCCAATAACCCAACAACCCAATAACCCAACAACCAAACAACCCAACAACCCAACAACCCAATAACCCAACAACCCAACAACCCAATAATTCAATAACCCAATAACCCAATAACCATACCTACTTACGGTTTAACCATCTTGCTTGCAGTTTAACCGCCCCCATTACGGTTTAACCTTCCCCCACTAACGGTTTAACCACCCCACTTACGTTTAAACCACCCCACTTGCGTTTTAACCACCCTAATTACGATTTAACCACCTTGCTTGCGGTTTAACCATCTCCACATACAGTTTAACCACCCCAATTACGATTTAACCACCTTGCTTGCGGTTCAACCATCCCCACTTACGGTTTAACTACCCCAATTACGGTTTAACTATTTTTCTTGCGATTTAACTATCACAACTTACGGATTAACCACCTACTTACGTTTTGACCATCCCAATTACGGTTTAACCCCCTTCCTTGCGGTTTAACCATCCCTACTTATGGTTTAAACACCCCACTTACGATTTAACTTCCCCTACTTACTGTTTAACTATCTATATTTACGGTTTAACCACCCCTATTTACGGTTTAATCACCCCCGCTTACGATGTAACTTACCTAATTACGGTACAACCACACCTACTCACAATATAACCACTTCCTCTTTTTACGCTATAACCATTGCGTTACGTACCCTCCCTCACGCATAACTACCCCGTACGGCAATAACCCTCCGATTATAGCATAAACCCGAATTACGGCAATAACCTCCCTAGTACGACGTAACCCTCTAGTACGGCATAACTCCTAGTACGACATAAACCCCAGTACGGCATAACCCCTGATACAGCATAACCCCCGATACAGCATAACCTCCATACGACATAATCGGTATGGCATAACCCATACGGCATAACCCTCTTTTTTTACGGCATAACCCAGTATGCTAAGTTACGGTATAACCCCCTTATAACCCAATACCTTTTTGTTTAGACGTAACCCCTCCAGGTACGCATAACCAATATTTACGGAATACTCCTTTTGCGATAACCCAATTACGGTATAACTCCCCAGTTAGTAGTATAATCCCTCTTTATCAGTACGACCCCATGGCTTATGCGAAACTACTATCACCTCCTTCAATAACCCTCTAATTTGCATGGTTATTGCATCAACTGCAAAAATATCGTGGTTATTCGAATTTATAGGTAATTGTGTAGTTTATCTTCGATTTGATAGCCAAAATGTTGATTAACCACGTTTATAAATAATCAAGGTATTGAGTTTTTGATTATTATTAGGTTTATCACTAATCGGGCTGCATAACTATTGGTTAATCAGGTTTTTCAGTATTTAAATTATTGTTTTACATTGTAATTGAGTTTAACAAGAATTAAATTGTTGAAACATTGGTTAATTAGGTTTTCCAGTATTTAAATTATCTGTATTATCGTTACTGTTGGGTTTATCAAGAATTGGATCGTTGGAATATTGGTTATTTAAGTTACCCAGTATTTAAATTTGTAATATTATCGTTATTGTTGGATTTATTAAGAATTAGGTTGTTAAAATATTGGTTAATCACGTTTATCTATACTAAGATCATTAAGTTTCCAATTACACTTGGGTTAATCATTAATTAGGTTATTAAAATGTTGAATAATCAACTTTATCAATGGGAACGGAAACGGACTTACGAACGAAGTGCCGACGTAGGGAGAACAAACGCGGCAGTTGAGGAACGAGACAGGACAATGCGCGAATGGACGGACCGTTGGTTAACGGACGCCACTGCTACGTGGACAAGACGCTTGATAAGCAGCCTGGTATCGTGGACCGGAGGAGGGTTTGGGGAGGTTAATTTTTACCTAACCCAGTTCTTGACGGGGCACGGTTACTTTAGACAGTATTTATTTCGGTGTAACCGGGTTAGGTCGCCAGAATGTAAATACTGTGGTTACGAGCGCGATGACGCCGAGCACACGTTTTATGTGTGCCGACGATGGACTACAGACAGACTGGCACTTGAGACAAGAACGGGCAGCATCACGCCCGAAAATACAGTGGCGAGGATGTTGCAAGACGAGGACAGTTGGACGGCGATAGCTACCTTCGTCGAGACTGTCTTGAGGGGTAAGAAGGCGGACGGGTGTCTGGATTAGTTGGTGAAGGGTAGCACGAGCACGAGTCAGTGAGTGAATGTGAATGAAAGGATCGTATGAAAGGAATTACGAAACGGAGACAGGTTACAACATTACGGGGAACGGACTGACGAATAGACAGAACCTGCAGCGGCGAAGCAATACGAAAGTAGATCCACGCTGCAAGTTGGACAGAAGGTGAAGATTCCATCCGCGCATCATATGTCTATGGTTTTATATCAGACATATGCTGGCGTATGGCGGGTTAGACGGTCCCCGGGGTTGCCGATGCCCTTGCCACGGATGTGCCCGAGATATCGAGCCCATCCGAGGACAGAGCTGACGTGACTGCGGATCCCGTCACACCGGTGGGTCCCCCCGCGTCTACAGGTAGGCAAAGGGGTCCTCACTGATGGTCTGGTTTAGGCAGATTCCCCGTTTTTTTACCACCGAAACAAAAAAAAAAAAAAAACCAACTTTATCAGTACTTGTTATATTCAGTTTTAAATTGCAATTGATCTAATCAAAAATTGGATTGATAAAACATTGGTTAATTTAGTTATCCAGTATTTAAATTAGTAAGATTATCGTTATTGTTGGATTTATCAAGAATTTGGTTATTGAAATATTGGTTAATCACGTTTATCTGTACTTAAGTTATTGAGTTTCAAATTATAATTGAGTTAATCAAAATTGGGTTTTTAAAATTTTGTTAAATCAAGTTTTTCAGTTCTCGTGATATTGAGTTTTAAATTGCAATTGAGTTAATCAAGAATTGGAGTGTTGAAATATAAGTTAATTGAGTTTTTCTATACTTACCTTATTGGATTAACAGTTTAGTTAATCAAAAATTGGAGTGTTCAAATCTAAGTTAATCTAGTATTTCAATACATACGTTATTGGACTATACATTACAGTTCAGTTAAGGGGTTACCCCCAGTTGTAGCTCAACAAAAAAGGCCTTTTTCATGAATTTTTTTAAAGAAAACTACAAAACTTTTACAAACGATTATTATATCATCTTAAAGAATACATCTTGAAGAACTTTTAGTAATTTTTTTATTGCAAAATATTACATTTTTAAGTGGCAAATGGCCGCCAATGAAATAGTGTTCTTATTTGTACGGTTTGCGGTGACCAACATTGCGGCGAAGTGGATCATTTGAAACAAAAAATGTAGATAGATTTAGTTAAATATAAGTATAAACTAGTCTTTAATCGAAGAATTTAGAAAAATATTTATTTTTCACAAAATAGCGGACAGTCAAAGTGAATAATTTGATTTTAACGAAAAAAAACGGTTGTTTTTTGGTTATAAAACGGCCATTTTTTTTTTAAACAAAAAATCGAACACATAAAGACTACATTTTTATGTATTAAATAAGCCTACAAAATTTCAAGAAGATCGGTTTATTAGTGTTTGAGTGATCTTGGTCACCGACTTCAGAAATGCCATTTCGAGAAAAACGCGTTTAAAGTTTCAATTGCCGGTTGTTTACACAACGGATTCTTCTCTTTCAACGCTCATATCTCAGTCAATTTTGTTCGGATCGACTTGAAATTTCCAGGTCATATTCTCAGATACTTATACTTCAAAAAAATGCAATTAACAAAAAATCGATTTTTTCAAAGTCGCAAGTGGGGGTAACCCGTTAATCATGAATCGGGGTGTTGAAATATGAGTTAATCCAATTTTCCAATACTTGCTTTATTGAATTTCAAATTACAGTTCAGTCAATCATGAATCGGGGTGTTCAAATATAAGTTAATCCAGTTTTCCAGTACTGGTGTTATTGGATTTTATATTACAGTTCAGTTAATCAAGAATCGCGGTGTTAAAATTTAATTTAATCCAGTTTTCCAGTACTTTGGTTATTAGATTTCATGTCATTTTTGGGTTAATCGAAAATCGGATTCATTAATGATTGATTGATCTTGTTTTTCAGTACTTTAATTGTTTTAGGTTATTGTTGCTTTAATCAAGAATTAGATTGTTAGAATATTCATTAATCAAGTTTTACAGTACTTCAGTGATTAAGTTTTAATTTATTGTAGGGTTTATCAAAAATTGAGTTGCTTAACTATTGGTTTATTACGTTCTCGTGTAATTCATTTATTGGATTGTAAGCTAATGTTCGGTTGATCAAGAATTATCTTCCTTAACTATTGTTTTATCACGTTTTCGGATATTTGAGTTATTGGATTATAAGTCATTTTCGTTGGATTAATCAACATCAGATTAACCGATAATTATTCACGTTCCCACTTATTGCTTATAAAGTTTTGAGTTATTGTTGAGTCACTTGATAAATAAAACGTTGCATTGTTGGCTTACCTCTTCTTTAATTATGAGGTAATTTAGTTTAAGGTTGTGGATAGATTAATCAAGTTATAAGTTGATTTATTTCTTAATCCCGTTTTCCGTTTATTAGGTTATCGAGTTATGGTTTGTCACAATTCACCTAATAATGATGATGATAATAAACTTGATTTCTACTTTACTGAGTTATGATTTAACAAGTTATTAGATTTATCGATTATTGAGTTATTAGATTATTTGTCAATCCATTGGTTTATCAAGATTGACGGTTGATTATCCGTTCATTATATCTTCAACTAATTGGCTTCATAATTTACTGAGTTATTTTCATATTGGTTTTTTAAAAATAACTGTCTGTAGATAAGGGTCCTACATTACTCTTATATTAAGTAGTCTTTTGTATTATTGGATTAGTCGTTATGGATTCGGTTAATGTAATCTTAAATTGTTATATTATTCATTCATTATGTCATTAGGTTTATTGCTTACTTTTTTACGGAGTGTACCAATTGCCATTAAAATTGTAATATACATTTCTTTTTAATATGAAAGCAGTTTATTGGGTTGTGGAGTATTTGAGTTATTGGATTATTCGTTAAAGATTGGGCTAATTAAGAAATCAATTGTTCATCAGTTTATCATATTTTTTCAGGTTGTTGGATTACTAGATTTCTAAATCATTATTGCGATATTTGGTAATTAATAACAAACTGTTGGTGAAACAAAATTCTATATTACAGGCTGCTGGTCGAACAGTTTTATGAATTTATAAGTTATAAGTTTATTCGTTATTTATTGAATCTATCAAAAATGGAGTTGTCAACTTATTGCTTTATCAACTTTTCCGATTTATGGGTTACTAATTTACTCCGTTATTGCGGCATTTATTAGTTCCAAGTTACAAACTCTCGGTAAACGGGTTTCTAATTATCGCCTCATAATAAAGCAGTCGATTGGGTTTTTGGGTTATTGGATTATTTGTTAATTATCAGGTTTATTAACAAATGGCTTGGATTATCGGTTTATCCTCTTCTCCGATTTGCATAAAAATTAACGTAACCCGAATCATTAATTCCAAGGATTTTAATATCCATCAATACAACTAGTTTCCTGCTTCCTCAATTTCTAATTTAGCTTTTTATTAAGCTACTATAAAATGGTATTTTAATAGCGTTAAGTAATCCCAACAATTTTTTGAAGCAACAATTATGTAATGTAAATGTGTCAAATAAACGATCAAACGATAAGACAAATCACATTCTTGGCTTAGATAGAAACAATTTTAACATTTAATTCGTATGTTAATCTTTTTAAATAAAACAATTAATTTCTAAATCTCGCGCTGCAAATTAATTGTCATTCTTATAGATATTCGACGATTAACGACTAAAAACCCTTGTTCGGGTCATATTTGCATTGGCGTCGCCGTTGTCTGTAACGTCGACGCTGCGGTCCCGCGCCTCGCGCGCCCTCTTTTCTTTGCGTGGCGCGAGCGGCGCGCAAGAGGAAGATTGACTGGAGTGTATCTCGCAGCGGTCCCGGGCCTCGCGCACCCTCTTTTCTCTTGTCGCTTAGCGCGTGCGACGCGCGGGAAGAAGACGGACTTGATCATAGCTCGCTGCGGTGATTAGTTGTTCTGCGTGTCTGCACAAGTTTGATTAAGTTTTTTTGGCTTTGTTAACGTCGCGTTCGACGCGAATGCGAGCTTCTCGCAAAGGGTTTTGCGTGGTTTTCGATAACCGAATCTTGCAATTACGCGTAAGTGTATTGTGTGTGTTTGGAAAGGGAGAGGAGGTGCACCTTAGCAGAATTTATGGAACGCTGTCCACGTTCGCCATTTTGACGTGACGCGTTCCAGGGCGAGCGTATCTTCGCGGCAATTGAGTTTTATTGCCCGGCGTCACAGCGTTGGTCTCCCCGAGACGTCGGGGCGCGTTGTGTGCAGGTCCAGGACCACTACGCTCCCCAGGCCCGGCTTCACCAGGTGGTTTGGGTGTACCATAGCGGCCAGCGATCTTGGATTTTGTATGCTTGTGAGTAGCGCGGGTAACGTGACCCATAGTAAGCGATAGCGTGCGTGCGTTTGTACGGCGTTCGTCTTACGACATTTTGTTTGCGCGCGATCTAGTTAATCTCTTTCTTTGATTTTGTATTATTTAATTTTTATTTGTCTGTTATCAATAAAAAAATTTACACAAGTCAGCTTGCTTCGGCTTTTCCCTCTAAACCGTGAGGGTTTTTACGCCGAAGCAAGTTTCCTTTTTTCATTAACGCGAATTTTGTGTTTAGTTTTATTCAATCGATCCAATCCCTCACACCCTCCTCATTATCTTTTCTCACACACATATATATATTATCATTTTAATAATTTCTGTTCAACCCTCGTTTCATCAAAGTAAACTAAATTAATCTTTCATAATTGCCGGTGAAATAATACACGTATTTCATTATTGCAAAATTCTAATCGAGATTAATTTTTTTCATATCTTAAACTTTCAATTTCAATAAATTTTCATCAGCTGACGATATTGTCTTATTCGTTTAATATTAGGTTAACCAGTGCTTATTTGTTACATTAATAGTTTATCATGGTATGAGATTATTGGCTTACTGATGTATTCAGTTTTTGCGGTATTGGCTCATTCAAAATTACTTACTGTCTGTAAAACAGGGTTGTACCTTACCGCCTGATGGTAAAGCACTTCGTTATTGGGAGTGTAAATAAGTTCTTGCCGTTTTTTCTGAAAATAAATCCTTCCTTTCAAAAAAAAATAATAAAAAACAAGTCAATTGAACTATTGCCCATCGCTGAAGATTACTTGTTCCCATCTTTCGGGCAGCATTTTAATTTCACCTCGAAAAAACGACACTTCTTTTGCGGCTATCCACGAATCGATGCATTTTTTCCTTTCTTCGTACCAAGTCAAGTGCTGCTCAGTCAGGCCGTTATAGTCATCGATCGAAATAAATAGTAATCAGAAGGCGCAATGTCTTGAGAGTACGGCTGGTGGGCTAGGGCTTCCTATTTCACCGTTTCCAGATATATTTTGACCTGTAACACGACATGCGGCCGAACGTTATCGTGTAGCAAAATCACCTTATCGTATCTTTGCTCATATAGCGGCCGTTTTTCTTTCAATGCTCGGTTCAAACCATAGAGATAATATACATAGAGTGAGCGAACGGGCTTCAATCCTGTCTTAGTCATAGAAAGAGAAAGAAAATCGGAAATCCCTTTTTCTTTCTCTGTCTACTCGTTTCTGATTGGTGCTAATCGTCGTCAATAACCAATCAAAAGCAAGTAGACAAAGACAAAAGACGGGGTATCCGATTCTCTTTCTCTTTCTTTAAGCAAGACAATTCCACTTACACGAGCTCCCATACCTCGCTCACTCTATGCATATATTATCTCTATGGTTCAAACGCATCCATTGTCATCGATAGAGATCTCCTGTCATGGTTACGTGCTAAAAATAACCGATTAAAACTTATTAAAACCGATTCCAAAGGTAATCGGTTTGAATCCGATTTTCCAATTGGAAGTTATCAAATTAAAACCAATATAATCGATTAAAACTTATTTAGACCAATTATACAATTATATCGGTTTTAATCGGATTTCATTAGTTGTATTCTGCAATAAAAATATTATTTTATTTAAAAATACCACTAATTATATTGATTATTTTGGTTTTAATTTGATAACTTCCGATTAAAAAACCGGATTCAAACTGATTACCTTCTGAATCGGTTTTAATAAGTTTTAATCGGTTATTTTTAGCAGGGCGATTTCGATTCGGCTAAAATTTTGACAGTAGCCGTCTATGAGAATATACTACACGATAGTGAATTTCTCTTGCGGTGGTCGCGCCTTTGCGCAGTGAGGCTAAGTACTTATCGGACCGCCCTCATATATATATATATGCATATTTTAAACAATTATATATATCTTTCAAGATTATTAATTGTAGATATACAACAGCTGTTTGCATACATGCTTTAAACGTGTGAATATAATGTACGCATTTTAATCTCAAACGAGGCTGTCATGAAGGCGACCAACGTGCGCACATATTGCAATTGTTCTTGCGCTGACTATTCATATGCACACGATGCCGACACTTTGCTGGCTTAGCATGCTTATACACGCCTACGCTCTCCACACGCTATTATCTGGATACTTTTGATAATGTATGTGTCTACATATCAACTGAGAATGATAAACTGCGTTATGGGGTTATTTATATTGTTTTGAGTTGTCGGTTTATTGGTTCTTGCAGTTTCACCAACTGTCGATAGGTAAATACCTGCATTACCGACTGGTGGCAACGTGGATTATTATATTATTAAGTCATTGAGTTATTGAGCTACTAAATTGTTGGTTATTGGGCGAGTGAGTAATTGGGTCATTGGATTATTACAAGTTACCGAATGTCTAAAGTAGATTTCTACATTACTGTGGATTTGTGGATTTGAAGATTGTCATGTTTTATAGGTTGCGTATGAATGTTATTGCGATGCTGGGTTACTGGGTTGTCAAGTTAGTCAGTTTGGTCGGTTATGTTATTGGTTTACCTGGTTACTGACTTATTGCCATATTAATTTATCGCATTGTTATTGTATTGTTAACCTATTAAATTATTATATTGTTGAATTGTTGAGTTATTGAAATGTTAGGTTTTTTGATTATTAGATTGTACCTTAATGGTCGTTGATGGTGTAGAATTCTTTCTTCCCAACAATTGGTAATACAGGTGTCGTTCTTATCCAACATTGATAAAAACAATGAGTTAAAATGCAATTTATCTTAATTTTAATTAGGTATTCAAATGGTCTCGAAAAATTCTTCGCTTTTAATATTTTAATATTATCAAAGGAACCTCTGCTCTAAAATGAAAGCATCTAAGGGTCATGATTTGTGAACGTTTGGTCAATCAATGTTTTAATGAAAAAAATTTTGTATTAATATTTAAAGGTTATTAAATCGGAACGTGTTATAAAATCTATTAACCCAAAAAATTATCTTAAAGATAATTCAAGTTTTAAGCATCTATTCGACCAACTGTCTGCGACTAAACGGCCGTATACCAAGGATTATTTTATTTGAAAATTCAAAAAAATATATCTTCTGACAGAGAATCGCACAGTTATTGCTCATCGATCAAAGTCAGCTTAATCGTTTAATGGAAATAGGATTAAACGTTTAATTGAAATTTTTTATAATTTTATTCATAATTTTGTAATAATTTTGTTGTCGCAATTGTAATAAATACATGTTTTATGCGTTAAATTTATACACAAAATCCTTAAAGAAAGTTATCGATTAGCCATAGTTGATTTTAAATTAAAGCGAAATAACCATAGACTTATATACTAGACTGCGCGCGCTGTGAAAGGTTTTGAAGACAACATTAAAGGACGGAGATAGCTTGGGAGGCGTTTTGTCTCTCTCGCTTGGCAGGAAGAGTGGGGAGGCTGTTAAGGGGAAAGTGTTCCTTCCCCTCGTCTATTTGTTATGGTTATTTATTTATGATGTCCTTTTCACGTAGTCAGTCGCACCCCCCACCAACTTTCACATTAGAGAGAGATACAAATATAATAAATAACCATAATGCGCATGTGCTTTCGCCTGTTAATGGCGGATCATTTGCTGTTGTAGCCATTGTGAGTAATAAAGGAACTGTAGGTAAGCCAAAATGTAGCACTGTTAGTAGCGTATTTGAGAACTATGTTGTTTCCGCAAAATCGTATCATCCCCCCCTCCCACTAAGTGATTCTTTGATCTGTTTATAATATGGCCACCCTTGTGACTGATCTTTCGAGTACTTTCGATTATCGTGAGGTTTTGTAGATTATTTCCTCAAACTTAAGTCACGCTTACGTGCTACAGTAGAGAGTTCAATCTACCATATTAAACAATACTAATACACTATACTTGTTGTAGTAAGAAAATCATTTTTAAAACATCGCTGTAAAAAAAGTTTAATACGCACGCATAAAAAAAAATTTCTTCTAGTATAATAGTATTCTTGTTGTGGAAACAACTATTTAAATATTGGTGATAAGTTTATTTTGTCATATTCATACATGGAGCGTCAATGTCAATGCGGAGATGCTCACGATGAAAGAGAATTAGGAATACGGTACAATCTTTATGAAAAAATTGATTTACAAAATGTTGAATGTCTTAACGAATTAGTAGAAGGTTCTGGAGCTAAAGTTTTTAAGCCATGGGAAGATCGCTTAGATCATACTAAGGTATATTTGTGTGCACAAATTTTTCAGTGTGATCGAATATATGTTATTTCATTTAATGACCATTTTATAGTTTTTGTAGATGATATTTAAAATATTGTTAAATATTCGTATAATAAAGATTTAATAAAATATATCTTTTTATTTTTTTGTTCGTTTACAGTTTGTGGAAAGTGATGTAGATGAAGAACTTCTTTTTAATATTCCGTAAGTATATTTCAGTTTGTTCTAATATTTGATAAAAGTTTAGAAAACGTAAAATTTTAATTTTTCATTATTACTATGAAACAGCTTTACAGGTGATGTAAAATTAAAAGGTCTTATTATTGTTGGAGGACCAGATGGATCTCATCCTTTGGAACTAAAATTGTAAATTGTTTGTTAATATCTTTGATTTTTATAATTTTCTCCAAAGATTAAATAAATTTTATGTTTAGATTTAAGAACAGAGAAGGAATGACGTTTGATGAAGCTGTAGGTGAACCAGATCAAAAAGTTGAATTATGTATTGATGAATATGGTGTTCATGAATATCCGATAAAGTATGTTTAAAAATTTTTAAACCTCTTATGTAAAAGATAGTTTAAAAAAATTTGTTTTTTTATTTTGCTTTAGTGCATAAGTTAATAAGAAATTATAGAATTTATTTTTTAATACTATACAAATTTTTCTTATAATTTTAATCTTTTAAAAATATGTCTGATTACAGAGTAGCTAAATTTTCTGCTATGCATCATCTTTCTTTACACTTTACTGGTAACCATGGAGCTGAAAGAACAAGAATCGATTACATAGGTCTCAAAGGAGAATGGGCTCCTGGTCATCGTCATGGAGTTACAATTTGTACATATGAATCTTTGCCACAACATAGTGATCATATCAATACAGATAATCAATTTGATTTTTCACGAGCAGTTTCATAAGTATAAAAATGCTTTTTATGAATGTTAAAAGATGCATTAAGACTGATTACAAACAAAACTATATTTTCCTTTACTTCATGGTCAAATTTATACCGTTTTTGATAATCATGTTCTATTTGTATGATTCAAGTATGTAAGGCATAATATATGATAATTTTTTCAAAATGTTCTCTAAAATATGTATTAAGAGTTGTAATTAATAATCTTATTTAAATTTTGCATAATTTTGTATAAATCTTATTTATAATAAGATAACTAAAATATAATTTAATAATATTTTAATATTTAAAAAAAAATTTTATTACTTAATATTATTACCATCGATAACGTCTAAGCTACCCACTTTAAATGAAAAATGTGATTTACTAAGAAGATTTAAAAAATTTAAATTTTATAATTAACTTTTTTAATTTTAAATTTATAGGTTTTAAGAATTTTTATTTTCATACAAAATGTACGAATTTTTTTCTAAATCATCTTGTAATTCTCTCTAATATATACTTTTTACTAATTTGGATTTTTTCGAAGTACATATTTTTTCATTACAAGTAAAGAAGTAATCATTCAAAATTTTTTATAATCGGATAACAAGAAGTACAATGTTTAATTTATTCACAAAACGCAATTCTGTTTGTGCAAAAGTGCCACGATTATAATACATTATTTACAAGAAAATCGCGTAAATGAACTTATTTAGAATACGAGCTAAAGCTCTCTAAGAGCTATACTCTTAAGATTTTAGTTATACGCGTGATACACTGTCCATAATAAAACGCCAAATGGATGGGTCCAACGCTCAAAAATGGAATTGGGAAGTGCAGGAACACTTTGCTAGCGATTAAGTATTCTTTAAACTACTGATGAGTCTTCTTGAAACAATGCAACGAATTATCAAATCCACTTTGTACGGGAAACAAAATTTATTTAGAATTATTGATTTCCAAATAAATTATTTATTTAACAGCTTAAACAATATTTAAATATATATTTATACAAAAAATTTTTTCATAAATACATATCTCTAGATATAATACATTTAACGGTTATATACCTTTTATTTTAATTTTTTTTTTTTTTTTTTTTTTTTTTTTTTTTTTTTTTTTTTTTTTTATATTAAATTTAATGTGTTCAGTGTTACTCAAAGGTTTATGCGTAATTATTTATGTGAATTAGAGCTAAGACATTGTTCATCAAATCATCGATTTAAAGATAAAAAAGAACATTTATTTAAACAATAATTCACAAATTAAGAAATATTTAAGTATATATGTGAGAATATTAATTTATAATAATATATTATTTTTAAAATTTGTCTATATAATTTTAACGTATTTATCGACTCCACATGCAGAAACATCACGTGTGTAAATCACTAATATGAAATTATTTTTGACCTTTTAACTGTTGTTCAGTTGGACGCGCTAAAATAGATAAAGTTTTATTTATTAAATACAATTTTGTATATGTAATATATTTTAAGCGATACCTTATCAAAACATTAAAAAAGAAAATGATATATATTCGTTCATAAAAATTAACTCACCTATATATCGTCATATAGTTTTAATAAGTTTTAGCTTACTTCACTCTTCAATAAAATTTATTTAATTTATTTATTAATTTCTAGGTCTTTTTCTTAATTTCCTATTTTCTTAAAAAAAAACTTTGATTCTTTTTGCAAAAGAGTTAATTGTATTTTTAAAATGCAATGAAAGGGAAAGAAAGAGAGAGAGAGAGAGAGAGAGAGAGAGAGAGAGAGAGACAAAGTGGAAACCACACATGACAAAGATAATTTTTATAAATAGAACAAGCATGCATGTTTTCGTATATTAATCTTTTCCAAATAAAATATTGAAAAAAAATTTAGATATTTTAAGCTGTGCAAAAGATAGCCATAAACTGAATAATATATCGATAAATATAAAAACTAAAATTGAATAAATTAATAATTTTGATACTAAGTAAAAAAAAAAAAAAAAAAAAAAAAAACAAATTTGCAAAACTAATGTTAACTTTTTTTTCAATTTTAATTTTTTTTGAATTTTTTTTTTTTCAATTTTATACTTCATCACATTTAATTTTTCGCTGAGTGTAGATTTTTAGTTGCTGAGTACTGTAATACAAAAACAAATTAATGATCACAATAAATACTGAAAAGTTTTCATAATCTTCTTTGCATTTATCATTAAACAGTTCATATTTTGCTCACAGCTGCTGGGGAATAACTGTTTTAGTTCTTTAACATTGATGATAAGTCACGTAATATTAAAATATTTTAATTATTTGTAAACAATACATTCCGTACATTTAAATCTAAATTTGAAGCGAAGGATCTTCTTAATGTGAAAAATTTAATTGCTATAAATTTTTTTCAAAGTAAGCATTTTAAGTTTCAATTTAACCTTATTTTTTTTTATTTTTTTTTGTCAAGTAAATGGTAAATAAATATCTTTGCATTTTCGTTTTTTTAATTGATAAATTAATTTTAAATGATTTTAACAAAAAGTTTAACAAAATGTCAATTTTTGGATATGTAGTCAACATAAGTCGAAAAACTATCTAAAATTACTAAAAGAACTAACTAAATAATATTTGAATAAAAAAAATATTATTCGTTCCGTGTATAGTCACATACAGATGCACACACAATGATTTTCATTTCATAATAAGCTTTATTTTTTTGGATTAAACCGATTGCTTCTATATATTAAACATTTAAAATAATCGCATAGTATATCCATACATTTAGCCAAAGAAAATTATTAGGGTAGTGATTATAGTGAATTATTTATGCAACAAATAATTAATTTTGAGTATTTTCATGAATCACATACTTTGCATTTTATACAATCAATCGACGCGTTTAAAAAAGTAATTATTATTGAAAAAGATTTTTAGCAATACATTAGGCGAATAAACTTAATTTTTAACAATTTAGAACGTATTAAATTGAATTCGTACAATTTAAAAATAATTAAAATTATCAATAAATATGAAAACCTCTGTACTAGAAGCTATTTAATCTGACTCGTTCAAATTAGATATAAAAAAATGTTTCAATTTATTTACTTACGTGTGAGATTACGATTTCATCCTTAACGCTTGCCGATCCAGTCTGATGAAATATATTTTGGATTAAATACTTGAAATTCTTTTAACAATTTGAAGATTAAAGAGAATTTCGAACGATTTTCTACATACATATACACATTGTGTGTGTGTGTGTGTGTATGCGCGCGTGTGTGTGTGTAAGATTATAGATAAGTCAAGGCAGTTTGATTAATCAGAGCTAAAGAATAAATTCTCGATGATTTTATTTTATCATTTAAATTCGTTCATTAATAAGCAAACAAGCCTCACGTAAAATCTTAGATTAGGCTAAAGTAATTCCAAGATTTTTATATGTGTGTATGTGTATGTATATATATATATATATAAATTTCAAATTTATAAACAAAAGAGAATATGATGTAAAAAGAAAGAAAAAAAGCCTTATTCGTTAATCGTTATCGCTTCTCTCTGTTATGGAGCTTCTTTCTACACCTAATATAATGAAATTGACATTATTTTCTCTTATTAATCCTTCCACTATCGAAACTGGATTTTTGATGTATATATATTCCAATATATATTTTTGGTCATGCGACCAGTCGCTTGTTTGCGAACAAATGTAATTACTTTTACCATTTTCAAAAATTTTATTAGATTTTTAACTTTGTGAAGATACTTTAACATTAACTAATCTATCACGTGCATGCTTACGAATATCTAAATGCTTGCACACACACACACACATACACGCGCGCGCGCGCACACACACACACACACACACACACGCACACACACACATATATATTATTGTCAGACCGCTTCGATCTATCTTAGAGAATTTACCTGATAAACATCGATAATTCATTATGCCGTCGCGCTTTTAATACAGTAAACATATAATTTTCAATCCATACTCAAGAGCGCAAACTGTAAAATGTATAATAAAATTCTTCTTAAAGTAAATACAACATTATTATCACTGTCTCATTATTGTTATCGTTATTCTTAGGCGAAGTTAAAAATCAAAAAGTTAACATTGTTATTCTCACAACAAAAATTTTACACTTTAAGCCAATGATAATTTTTTATACTTTTGATAAAGTTTTTTTTTATTATCACAATCGCTTTTTATTTACAACCATGAAATGTTAAAAACTAATATTGTAACGGTAATTAATAACTTGAAAAATCTTAACGTTATCTTTTGCATTCTTATCTCTAAAACATTTCAGCGAAATTTGAAATTTTAAGTACTTCGATCGATTTTTAAACTAAACATTAATAATGTTTTGAATGTAGAAAATTATTTATGGTTAAGGGAGAATTTTTTTTGTTAAGAGCTTTACAAGCCTCTGTATCTCATCTGACTTACAATTTAGTGGCGGTGTATAACCGCATCCAAATTATGTCTTAGAATTTTTTTTTGTCTCACGGACAACTAAAGAATGTGTTACAAAGATTAGACTGTCCGACGTAACTAGCCTGGATTAAGTATGCATAGTCATTTCAAGTAGCTTTTGGGTCACTGAAACCAAATCTGGCCATTAAAGAGCGGTCGTAGCACAGTTTAATGAGATATCTTAACCTAAAAGTGCAAAAAAACACTGTTATTGACATATTTTAGGTAAGGTAGTAAAGCCAATTCTTTTTTTCTCAAAAAACTATACAAAATGTTTTAAACTGCAAGTCTTACTCTTTCAAATACCGTTAAATTTGCTCAAATAATGCTTTTTTTCTTTGAGATATTCAATTATAAATATTTTATAAGAACTTTTACCTGCATTTTTTGAGTTTTATCTTTATTTGATCTCCAAATGACCTTGACTTTGACCTGATTTAAATAGACTCTGAATTCAGATTCTGCGACCGTAGAAATTCAAGCTCCACCAAATTCAGCCCGAATCCCTGCATTTTTAGAGTTTGTAGACTGTTGCTTACGGTTTTGAAAAGTAAAGTATCATAAAGCATACAAAATAAAATTTTTAAAATTGAATATTATTGAATTGGAAGAAAAAAAAAGAGTTATTTGAGCACTCAACGGCATTTGAAAGAGCAAGACTTATACTTTAAAATACTTTGTATAGTTTTTTGAGAATAAAAGAATTGGTTTTGCTACCTTACCTAAAATATGTCAAAATACAGTGTTTTTTTGCACTTTTAAATTAAAATATCTCGTTAACTTGCGCTACGATTGCTCTTTAATGGCCAGATTTGGTTTCAGCAATCCAAAATTTACGCGAAATTATTATGCTTACTCAATCCACGCCAGACACGTCGAACAATGTTACCGAATAAATCATTAAATTTTGTTATTGATAGTCAATAGCAAAATCATATAAAAATAAAAAATCGAAGGTACAAGTTAGTTAACAATTTCATCATCTTCAGATTTATCGATAACAAACACATCATCACATGAAATCACATGAAAAATCATGTGAACATGATAAATGAAATAAAAAGTCATGAGTTACAGATAGAGCATTACTTATCTTAGATAAATATTAAAATTTAATAAAAATGATCGTCAAAATTTTTCGTAATTAGATTCTTCAACAAAAATCTCTGCAATTATATTAATGTATGATAATGTATTTGTTACGTATATTCATTATCATTTACATAAAATATCACGGTGATATTGAATGAAAACCGTTTTCTACATCTGATGACGTCAGTAAATCGCGGGAAAAATAAATAGAAACACACCTTTTCCGATCATTATCTCAAGAAGAGAGAGACAAAACTTAAATTAAAAATCAAAAAGACTTCGATAGATTAAACGGTTTCTCACACCAATTTGGAAAAATGATTATAACTTTTAAGAGCCCTCGTTTTACGTTGGGAGTTAAATAGAACGAGAAAACAATCGTTGTGTCTTGAAAGAAAGAGAGGGAGAGAGAGACAGAGAGACAGAGAGAGACAGAGAGACGGACAGACAGTGAGAATAGAGAGAAAGAGTGAGAGAGAGAGAAAGTAACAGAAAGAGAGAGAGTAAGAGAGAGACAGAGAGAGACAGAGAGAGAATGAGAGAGAATGAGAAAGGAGAGAGAGAGAGAGAGAGAGAGAGAGAGAGAGAGAGAGAGAGAGAGAGAGAGAGAGAGAGAGAGAGAGAGAGAGAGAGAGAGAGAGAGAGAGAGAGAGAGAGAGAGTTAGAGAGAGCAACTGCAGAAGGTAAATAGACAGCTGCGGCTCCGTAGCAGTCGCGCGAAGAAAGCCGCACAGCGACGATCTCTTGCGTGTTTGCCACGCGAAATTGTCGACCCCTCTCCCCGAGCCGAATCGTCGACGTCGACGTTGTAATTGCGCCGGGCGATCGCGCCCGAGAGCCAGTCGGTTGTCGACTTTCGTCGCGGCTCGAATACGACTGAAGCGCGAATATATTCCGAGTCACGGACGCTCGACGCCGATCTTCCGCGCTCGGCAAGTCTTGGTATGCGAGCGAGCGTTTTTCTCAATAGTTCTTTCAATAAAGGATTTGCAAGCCGACAGCAAGATATGCCGCAATGAGAGCGCCCGCGAGGCCAAACTCACCCGCGCGCGAACCCTCGACAGCTTGAGCGAATTGAGAGAGCGCGACATGGGGCACCAGCCCGAGAAGAACGGTAAATTCGCAATGAAGAAGGGCAGCGCCGAGCAGCCGAAGGACGAACCGGTGCAGCCGTCACCTCCGGATGGCGGCTGGGGCTGGGTCGTTGTTTTCGCCTCTTTTATGGTGCACATTATCAGTGAGTAAAAAAATACCGGCATACCTCGGATTTCGCTTCTTTCATTTTCGATAGCGATTTAAATATCATTATGTAAGCGTTAAACTGTAAGTAGAAAGGTTGTACGAAGGAGGAGACCCTCGGTCTAGACAAGGTATTTTGATAGTGCACACACGAGAGAATAGAATTTTTAGTTATACATACTGCGATATCTAGCGTGTTGACGAAGCATCTTAGATGATCGGCGTATGTACACGTGACATCGCGACAATACCGACTTCGTTTACCAATCGAATCGGATTCAATAGAAGGTTTACGATACTTGTGGACCTTTATTTTTTTAACCCGTCGATCAATTATTTTATCCATGTTTTACGTATTCTGCACGCGCGCATTATTTAAATAAATTTATATAAATTTTTCATCCATTTATCATAAATTTCTTTAAAAATTATAATTTTAAAGTAAAATGTTAATATATATATATATATATATATATATATATATATATATTAAAAAAAAATTCTACATTCCTGATTAATAATATCTGTCATCTATATTTTATCGCCTATAATAACGGTTTGTTTGATGCAAGTGTGTATTATCAATAGCTCCAGACATTATATTTACAATTTATACTCTCGACAAAACAACTTTAATGTACATTTATTTACATGACGCGCCAGTTTTGAAATGCAGCACTCGAGATAACTCAAGTCAACGATATATCAAATAGATATATTAAAAAGTGTTGCTGATAAACTATATTCTATGCGTATAAAGCAGAATGTATGCACACACACACACACACACACACACACACACACACACACACACACACACACACACACACACACACACACACACACACACACACACACACACACACACACACACACACACACACGCACGCACGCACGCACACGCACACACACACACACGCGCGCGCGCGCGCGCGCGCGCACACACATTTCATTTCTTAAATTTTAAAATAAATGGTACTAAAAATACGATAGTTTTATTACATTAATCATAGTCGAGTAAATTAAATAATATCTTGATACTAATAATTTGAAGAAGGAAAATGCCTTGCCTTTTAATTTATTTACAATCAACGATTATGATTATGTTAAAGCTGAGGTAAAAAATATACTAACAATTTTAAACTTAAATTATTCTATTAATAGAAAACTCTAATAATTTATTTAAAATTATCATCGTATGATTCAAATACGAATTACCTTAAATCACATTTTTTAGCGCACTCATCGATATAGGTGGATATCGTTATTAAATATATATATATATATATATATATATATATATATATATATATATATATATATATATATATATATATATCTATATATATATATAAAAGTCATATATTAGGTGTAGTAAAAAGAAATCCATTATTTTTGCATTAAATTGAAGGTTTTATTTAGCATAGATAGAATAATACAATTTAGGTCAAATATGCACCGTTTTGTTCGATAACTTCTTGCCATTTTGGAGGTAATTTCATAATGCCTCTCTCGTAGAAACCCTTGTCCCTATTGTCAAAAAACTGGGACAGTCGATTTTCACAATCTTCTTTTGAGGCGAATTTTTTCACTTTTGAAATTTTTCACCTGCAAAATCATTCGTCATAGACAGGAACAGGTGGTAATCACTTGGTGCCAGGTCCGGACTATAAGGTGGATGCATAAGAACTTCCCAACCAAGCTCCCAGAGCTTCTGGCGAGTCACTATCGATGTATGCGGCCTGGCGTTGTCCTGATGGAACACAATTCCTCTCCTATTGGCCAAAGCTGGCTGCTTCTGGGCGATTACTTCTTTCAGACGGTCCAATTGTTAACAGTACAGGTCCGAATTAAGAGTTCGGCCGTAGGGGAGCAGCTCATAGTAGATGATTTCCTGCCAGTCCCACCAAACACACAGCAAAACCTTCCTGACTGTCAATCCTGGCTTGGCCACCGTTTGCGCCGGCTCACCGCGATTTGACCACGACCATTGTCGCTTGACGTTGTCGTAAGTGACCCACTTTTCATCACCAGTAACCATCCGCTTCAGAAATGGATCGATTTGTTGCGATTTAGCAGCGATTTGCAGATGGAAATTCGGTCCATGAGGTTTCTTTGCGATAACTCGTGTGGCACCCATACATCGAACTTCTTTTTGTATCCAGCCTTATTTAAGTGGTTCCAAATGGTTTTTTGTGCAATGTTTAGCTCCTGGGCAATCGAAACAGTGCTTACGTGACGGTCGGACTCCACGATTTCCATTATTTTATCGACATTTTCGACAATTGGCCTTCCAGAGCGTGGTGCATCTTTGACGTCAAAATTACCAGAACGGAATCGACGAAACCAAAATTGCGCGTGATTGGCTGTTACAGTATGAGGACCATAAACACTATTCACATTTTCAGCTGCCTGGCTTGCGTTTTCGCCTTTATCGAAGAAAAACTGTAAAATACGGCGTATTTTCTCTTTGTTGGTGTCCATCTTTGACGCGTGCTAAAAAAATACTGAGACAAGCAATCACAAAACTGTATTGAAAGCTTTTTTAGTACGAAATCTTATCTTTCTAACGCCATCTAGTGTAACCCGATCGCACTTTTACAACGGGAGATACAGACTACTAAAGCCATCTATGGGCAAAATAATGGATAACTTTTTACTACACCTAATATTTAAAACATTGATAATCATGAGATATCCATATCGATATTTTGTTATTAATACGAAGATTAATACGTTTATATATATATATATATATATATATATATATATATTCATAGACGATTGAAATGTTATTGAGTTAGTAAATTTCCTCAATAAATAATTTCAAGTGCCATTTGTCTTTATTTGCATCACCAAAATTATTGAAGAATAATTAAAACATTAAGAATTTTAATTTTAAAATAATATTTTACGTGTGCTAATAAAGCATCATTATTAGAAGAATTTATTTTCGGGCCGATTAAGCGAATTAAAGTTAAATAACTTTAACGCACTTTAAAATTACCCAGTAAATTGATCGAAGGTAAAGTTTTTCGAAATAAAATAAATATCTTTATTTATTCGGTTTTCAAGTTATAGAGCGACAATACCCAATTAAAATTTTTTACAAAAATATTACTTACAATTTCAATTAATTTGAGTAATCATTGAAATTATCAGTAATATTTTTTGATAATAAATTTTATATAGTTATACACTTTGAGCTATTAATATCTGAATTCAACATCTAATTATATGATTGCATAAACTGAAAATATTTTATTTTATATATAATCTCTCATTCTATAAATTTAAACGATCTTATCTTTATTAAATCAACATGTTTTATTAATCGTTTGTAAGATTTATGATTGTATCTTCGAAACCAGAAACAAATTTTGATTATAAAACAAGTTTATTGAACATGTTTAATATACAATTGGACAAGAGATATACAAATTATGAATTTGACAAGATATATATATATACAAGCATTTTAAGGTCAAACTTTGTTTATAAAGATTACTACGATTACGTTTGGTACTAGTGGTAAGTTATGCGTATTAATATATAAATAATGAATGATCGTCGATAAAAAATTAAAAAATTTAATTAATTATATAAGCATCGCTGTCAGCTTGTTGTCGAATCAAATATCAAGATCAAATATGAATTTTATTATGTATGTATTCGAATGTAATCTATTGTTATATTACATTATTTGAAAAAGAAACAAATATCAAAATAATAAAATGAAGAAAGTTAACAATAAGTAAGTCGATATTTTAATAAATATCTTTGTTATCATAAATGTACAATTTTGAACAACTGTATCAATTTCAAGCGTCAGATACAATCAATTTAGTTTCGTAACTATTTTTTATAAATGGAATCTAATTTTCTGACGTAGAATCAAGGAATTTTCGTGTAATTAGTTACATACTAGTTTGATGGAGATCGAGAGGTTTGCTTACGTAAGTTGGAAGTTTAAATTTACAGAAAAACATGAAATTAAGAGGTATAACGCATTCAATAATAAATTAACAAAGAAGAAGCTGCAAGGCATCAAGCCTTTTTTCTCATTATCTCTTTCTTTATCTCGGGATATTTATTGGTCAGCGCATAAATACACAAGTTGGTATACCTAGATAGTGAGCGCGCGTGTAAGGAGCGCTCTGTTCGAATGGAGTATACACGAGGCCTGACTAAGGAATGACGGAAAAAGATTATCCTTTTTCGTTGCCAAGCAATACGGACAAAGCTATTATTGTTTACGAAGGTTATCGGGGGAAAATTTTGTCAATAGCATTCCGATTCGTGTACGTTATTACATTACAGCCGATTATTTTAAAAATTATTCGACACACAGTTCGTTTGAAATTTAAAGAATGTTAATTACGAAAGGTACGCGCGGCCTACAATGTAAGCAGAAAGCAGAACAAACTTTTATACTTGGGTATAATTATTCTTAATTATTTAACTCCGCATGTTGTAGAGTCACCAAGAAAATTTTTCACCGCGTAATTTCCAATCGAAGTATCAAAGTATAAAAATAATTTCCTTAAAATGTATCATTTCGATCTCACTAATTCGCTAAAAAAAAATTCCGCGCGGGTGAGATGGCTTGAAAAATAACGACGAGCAGTACGTGCATGTATATATGTATATGTATATATGTATATGTATATGTATGTATGTATGTATGTATGTATGTATGTATGTATGTATGTATGTATGTATGTATGTATGTATGTATGTATGTATGTATGTATGTATGTATGTATGTATGTATGTATGTATGTATGTATGTATGTATGTATGTATGTATGTATGTATGTATGTATGTATGTATGTATGTATGTATGTATGTATGTATGTATGTATGTATGTATGTATGTATGTATGTATGTATGTATGTATGTATGTATGTATGTATGTATGTATGTATGTATGTATATAAGTAATAATATAAAAATGGCGATGCGTGCAGTTGTAAATACAATAGATGCGGGGCATTCTTTTGAGGTAGATGTATCTTCATTGTTCTCGGTAAAATGAATGATGGTTGAGTCTGGTTGCGTTAGCTCGAGCATCGACGATTCTTGCGACAAAGACGGAGGAACGCGCGTAGCGTAAAGTAAATAGCGGCCAGTGGCTTGCGCTTGGGCACGCGGAGCTCTATTTATAATGCGCGCGAAAGTGAAGTGTCGTTGCTCACTGCACCGAAAGCGCAGAGACGGAGATAAGAGTCAAGACACGCGTCGCATGCGCGCGCGCGCGGCTCACCCGAGAGAAAGAGATGCGCTTTCCACGTGTATATGCATTTCATCTACTTTTTCCTTAGCAGCGCTTTTGTAACGAAGGCACCAGCAGCACTCGGCTATGTCCTCTTTCTATTTTTACCGCTCTTTGCCATTCTTCTAATTGAAGCCATTCAGAATCATTTTTTTTTGCACTTTCTATTTAAAAGAGGAAAAAATATTTTGCACCGTAATAATCTAAGATACCGCTCAAAGTTTAATAACTTTTTCTGCTTTATCGATATTTTAATCATAATATCTACGGCCTTATATTTTTATTAAATAATTAAGATTATTTATACTATCTGATCATCCGCATCACGTGCAGGTCATATGAAAACTCGTTTACACAGCAAAACGTCATCGTTTAAAACAATATATAATATGGTAAAATAAATTATTTTGATTACCTCGAAAAACAGTTTCCAAATTGACAAGATAACAAAGGGAAAATATCAATGAAGGAAGTAACAAATATTTTAAAGAATCACGTAAATAATTCATTGAATACTGCTAAAGTTGAATGAAGCTAATCGGTACACGAGGGATGTCGAAGCTTACGGTTTATACCGGCATTTACCTTCGAGAGAAAATGCGGACCGGCACTCGCTCGTATTTTTGAGGTGGTCGCGCGCCTTAACCTCGAGGTGCAATGGGTGTGAGAAAATGTGGTATTGAGATTATGTGGATTGGTAGTTGGCCAAATAGCTCGTTGTCGAATACGCGTTGCCGCGACTCGCGTTTGGCCACATTTCTCTCTCTCTCTCTCTCTCTCTCTCTCTCTTCATTCTTCACTTTTAAATTTAATAATCCAATCGCGGCCTACCCTTACATCTTATTTATATGTATATTTTTTTAAAAATTAAATTTTTTATTCACAATTCAATAATTATTTTTATTTACTCGAGAGTTTTTATCGAATTCCGATCCATTTGTCTGCCTTCGGGGCACACTTTTCATCGTGAATTTATAAACCAATGTTTATTATACTATTCTACGCGCGTATGGGTCATATAAATCTACGATATCTTTAGCTTTATGTTATTTAATAATAAGTGAATTTAAATTTCCAATTAATTCACGTCATCGAGTAAAAAAAAGAAAAAAACCGTCGATTCTAAATAAAACTTTAAAAAAAAAAAAGCCTTTTATTTGTCTTTGAGTATATTCTACGAAATTTTTCACAGCATCCATTGAAAGCTGACCAATGGAGTGAAAATTATCGTAGCATTTAGTTATTTTTTAAATTTTATTGACATTACCAGATGCTCGTTTTGTAATCTAATTACCTATCGCATTATAAAATTTTTATGTTCCTACTAATGATTTTTTTCGATAACTTAAAATCCAGGGGAAATTTTTAATCTTAAAATTACCGAATTACTCCTTTCTTGAAAACGAATGACCAAGGTATAATACTTGGATTAAAAAGAAAAATTGAAGAAACGCGAATTTAACATTGTAAAATGCATGAAAAAACTTCCATTAGAGCAGTTAGAATTGTCGGTCGTCGGAAATTTCAGCCAAAGGCATTTAGCTTTATTGAATTAAGCTTTCCGGTTGGCTGTTACAAAATTGCTAATCTTTCGTGACGAAAAGTGACCCTTAAAAAAGCGAGAGAAACTCCCGAGGTTGGAAAGGAAAATTTTTTATTTTGAAGAGTTTTTATGCCCCCGTTACTGGAATAGATACTGGACTAAGGCCGCGAGTGAATCATTGCGTATAAAATCTAATAGTTGAAGCGAATTTTCCCGTCTCTTACATTTGACGCGATATTTATGTCTATACTAGGACTTTAATCGAAAAAAAAATATTATCCCCAAGCATACATGTTTTTCTGTTTTAGTACACTTAGTAAAGAAGTAGCTTGATTCAAGAAAAATAATTTCATTCATTTTAAAGAAAAATATTTAAATGGCTCAAGAATTTCTATTCTCAGTTTTTAATATCTATAGATACACGTTAATATAAAACCAAAAGCAGAAATTCTTGAGTCAAGTAAATATTTTTCTTCAAAATGATATTCTTGGTTTAAAATTATTTTTCTTGAATCAAGCTAACTCTTCTTCCGGTGTAGATTCTGCATTTGTTTGCTCAGTCGACTATTTTACGTAACGTTTTTATAAACATAAAGAAGTATTTGCGTACATTAATTAAATAATATTTAATAATCACTATGATAAAACCTTGCAAAATCAATAATGCAATTATTGATATTGTTGATACAATTAAAATGCCGCATTTTTTTTCATCAATTAACAATTTTATGCGTTTTATTTTATAATATTCTATTTTTCTACTACATTATAAAAATGCCACGTAAATTATTATCGAGCTAGCTAAAATTTTCCAAAGTTTATCTTAAAAGACTGAAAAACTAGATTTCTTATCCGCTTCCATTATCGATGATTTATTGTATTTCAAATATATTAATTTATTGTCAAGGTGATATTTTTTCAGCGACATGTACTGAAATTTGTACTATACATAATCAAGCAATTTAAGATAAGAAATTAAAAGATTATATTATTTATCGTTTTTTTTTTTTTTTCAATTTAGACATTTTAGCATATTTTAATTTTGATATTACTATCGAATAAAAAAATCTTCAAAAGATAATAACTGTAACAAATTTTTTCATTTTAAAAATTCGTTAATCCCTTAAATGTTTATATCGTGTATACTCGTCATAACGAAATGAAAAATTTGTTTGTTAACAATGCATAAAAATTTACATTTTTTTTTAAATCTACGATAAATTTATCTCTTTATAAAATTGATATTTTAATGTTATAATAAATACTTATATGCTGCAAGTAATTTTATCTATCGGCTATGCGACAAAATGTTTTACTTAATGAATAAAAATTATTATAAAAATAATTCACTAATTCAAGTATTTTAATTATGTATAGATCTAAATTAAAAATAATGAAAATCCTTCTAAAAGAAAGAAAAAAAAAACATACTTTAACAATAAAAGATACTTGAGATTATAGAGAATCAACATTTGATAATCTTACTATTAAATATTATAATCAATTAAACGACTTTAAAAACGTTTATTTTGGTAATTTAAACATTTTAAATATATAAATAATATTAATGTGTGCGTGCGTGTGTGCGTGTGTGCGTGTGTGCGTGTGCGTGCGTGCGTGTGTGCGTGTGTGCGTGTGTGCGTGCGTGCGTGCGTGCGTGCGTGCGCGCGCGCGCGCGCGCGTGTGTGTGTGTGTGTGTGTGTGTGTGTGTGTGTGTGTGTGTGTGTGTGTGTGTGTGTGTAGTCACATTTAAAAAATTTTAATTGTAAAAAATAAAGCATATTAAATTATTTTAAAAGTTTGACGTTTATTTCAGCCGATGGAGTTACATATTCTTATGGAATGTTTCACACAGATTTCATGCAACATTTTGAAACTACGAATCAAGCAGCTTCATGGATTACATCTTGTTTAGTCGGCGTTACATATTGTTCTGGTAAATATTTGTCATATTACACACATAAGAATACTTTTTCGAAGCACGATAATGAAAGATTCAAGTTTCGCAAAATGTTAAATTATTTGAATATTAAATGAACAAATTAAAACAATTTTTTTCAGGTCCAATATCCAGTTTTCTCGTGAATAAATTTGGTTGCCGAGCAGTTACAATCGCTGGTTCGATATTAGCGAGCATTTGTCTGTTGGCGAGTGTTTGGGCCAAAAGTATCGTAGTATTGTATTTCACGGCTGGTATTGGAACAGGTATTTATCAAGCTTAGTGTTTTTCTTAATAGTTTCCCTTCTTGTTTTCTAATATTTCAACTTAAATTCTTGTCGTATGGGTTTTAATGATTAAATATTCTCATTCGCTGCTGAAAAGTAAGCTGTAAAGGATGTAATTCGAACGCAAGGTAAGTCAAAAGAATAATTTTTTTTTAAGCAACGTAAACCTCCAAAATTTTTATCTTACTTTTAATGACATTAAATGTGTACCAACTATGTTTGTACAATTTTTCACGTGAATCACAAAAATTTTTACTATTTCCTTACCTTTCAATTGAATGAATTTGCTTAAAAAAAAAAAAAAAAAAAGAAAATGAAGCCGTCGTGGGAAGGATAACAGATGTGAAACATAATTCATTATTGATTATTATGAATTTGAAACAAAGATTAATAATTTCTGAAAATATATAATTTTTTGGAAAAATATATACATAAGTATTACAAAAATATAAATGTATTAAGAGGCAATATACGTAATACAATTAGAACAAAAAGGCTTTTATTAAATATAATTTAAAGTATGCGAAAAACAAATTTTATTAATCATAATCAAATTCCGCGAAATTACGGTAATGCAGCTCATCCAAGTTGTCATAGTTGTTCTAGAGGACAGCATAAACAAACGTGCGCGCACGCACACTAGCATACACACGTATACATTCTATGAAGGAAGCGTCGTGCACTTTTTTTTATCGCCACGCTCGAGCTCCGTTCTTTCGTATTAACTCCTAAGCGCCGAGGCGCGCCTTTAGACGTTTCACATCAAAAAGTAAAAAGTCGCCTATGTAATTTTTCCATTTAAAGAAACTTTTTATAACTTATAATCGTTCATTGGCAAGCGTTTTCTTTTTATCTTAATTTTTGTGTTAAGCATAACAAACGTATTAAAATTTGTTTGATTTCGTGAGCGTAAAATAATTGGATGATAAGATGCTTCATCTTTTAATCATTGTAATTAATGTATTTTAATTTTTATCAATTAATAAATGAAATCTTTGTCAATGCAGCATTATAGCAGTATTTCAAATAATCAAAGTATTCTTAAAATTTAAAAAATTTTTCAATTATTTTTGCTTTAATCGTTGGATGCCCAATTTTTTATTATTTTGATGAAAGAATTGAATAACTATTACGATTAGTGTAATAGAAGATGATTATTTCAGGTTTCGGTTTTGGACTTATTTATCTGCCTGCCATCGTGAGCGTAACAGTTTACTTTGAAAAGTATAGGTCGCTAGCTACAGGTATTGCGGTATGTGGCTCGGGTTTGGGTACTGTAATTTTTGCACCATTTATTTCCTACTTAATCTGGAGCTTTGGGGGATACAAATACGCGATGATGATCCTCTCAGCCATTGTTCTCAATTGCATCATTTTTGGAATCATGTTCAGGCCTCTAGAACCCCTTAAGTCCTCTGAGTGCATACCACTTAAGGTATTTTCATACATTTATTTTGCCGTTTAATATAATTTAATGATAAAAAAAAATAAATGAAACGTATAAATGTCAGGACATCACGAATAATGGAAAGACAAAATTAGCATCAACAGAAGAGACAAAGAAGGAATTAGATCGGCGCTCGAGTGCCGGTCACGTTGTTTCTAAAAGGTACTCGAGCGCTAAATCTACGGACGGCTCGTCGAACAATATTCGCCTTGCGTTAAGCCAACCGATTCTCGTGGCAAAGGATACCAGTCAAACTGGCGAGGCATCCCCGAGGACTTCCTGCGGCAGCGGCATTATGAATCGGTCGGACGTTTTCTTGCGCAGCAGCATCCACAATATTCGTAAGCGCTCGTAAGTCTTTTTTTATCATTTTTTCCTACTCGATTTAATATACCTAAAAGCCAAATTTAATCAAGGAAAAAAATTAAATAATAATTCGACGATTGAAACGTTATTCCTTAGGGAATCCCTGACCAACAGCGAAGAGAATATACGTTTCCGGCTGTCATTGAGAAGTCTTCCAAACGGCGCCGGACACAGAGTCGTCGAGGGAACCGAATGCGTGGATGATCTCGACAACGTTAACATCATTAAACGAATGTTACAATTTTCTTTATTACGAGATCCGCTATTCATAATATTTACGATATCAAATTTTTGTACAAGTATCGGCTTTAACGTCCCTTACGTCTATTTGCCGGTGAGTCAAATGTGTGTCTTATAAATTTTAAGCTTTGGGATTATATTTAAGTAACAATTTTTATTTATTTATTTATTTTTGTTTTTGAATTTTTTTTTCAATTTTAAGCAACAAGCCGTCAATCGCGGTGTAAGCAAGGACTCGGCCGATATTCTGGTCTCAATTATAGGAATTGCCAATACCGTGGGCCGAATTGTACTTGGCTACATATCCGACAAACCCTGGATCGATCGACTTCTAGTATATAACTTATGTTTAACGTTTTGCGGTCTAGGTATATTATTTTTCGTTAATCAATCTTTATTCTTTCCCAATAAAATTATAAAAATTTGCAAATCGATTTCCACATTTATAACAAATGATTAAATGGTAAAATTTTCCAATTTAAAATGAAAATTGTCTTTTCCAGCAACTGCATTTAGTGCCTTCTGCAGTACCTTTATAACTTTTGCAATTTACGCATCGATATACGGATTTACGACTGGCGCTTACGTTGGTCTTACCTCAGTATGTTTAGTCGATTTAGTGGGACTAGATCGTTTGACGAACGCATTCGGGCTCGTATTGTTATCTCAAGGAATTGCTTCTTTTCTTGGGCTTCCTATCGCCGGTAAAATTTTATTAGCACCCTTTTTATTCATTTCAATTTCGCAATTAAATTGGCAAAATTGTTTAAAATATATATTATCATACTTATTTCAGGTGCATTATCAGACGCATTTAAATCCTTCGATCCTGGTTTTTATCTCACTGGGACCCTCATAGCTTTTAGTGGAGTGATGTTATTCATCATACCGCCAATTCAGAAGCGAATATTGAAAAAGAATGAACAATTACAGAGGATAGATACAACTGCATAATTTCAATTAAGAATTTCTATTTTATTAAATGTGCGAACATTTTCCTCGTCTTCCCATAAAAAGCTTCAATTTAAAAAATCTTATCCGATTTTCATTGGGCTCGAATAATTTAATTATTTTTAATTTTATTTTTTAGTTTATTTTGTTGACAAATTTTTTTATTTTAATACGTAAGAATATCTATTCAACAGTTTTTTACACTATATAAATATGTATTATATGAAAATGAATTTTATTTTACGATAAAAAATGTATGTATAAAATTTAACAAAGCTACTATAATATACTTTTAATGCGGTACACTTGGCACATCTTACAATTATTCTGTGATAAAGATATCAATAATCACGAAGATAATAAAAACAACGTTGCGCATTTTTTACAATTTGTATAAAATAAACTAGTTTGTAACCGTTTCTTCACGAAGTCTTTATAAAAGAAGAATTTTCTTATTTGATTTGAGTTAGGTCTAAAATTTAATCAAGCATTAATATATCGCACATGCAATAAATTATTGAATTATGTATAGTGTTTTGGCATTTTTTAATGATGTAAATAAATAAACTTCGTGTAATGACATTGGAATACAGAATAAAAAGTATATATATTTAATAATAAATAAATTCGATATATTTATTTTTATACAGTAACGTACATTGTTTAAATTTATTTTTAATTTCGTTCAATTTAAGGGACGGTTTCACGATCTCGATAAAATATAAATTTTTTTTTATGTATTAACCCTTTGCACTCAAGGCCTTTTTGGGCTAAAAATATAAGCCAAGCCTAGTCCACTAAATTATTTCCTTAAGGAATATCTTATCACACATCGTAAATAAGCAGATCGAGTTACAAAAGACTGTAACGCCGCAGCAGCGTCGCTCAAGTCGATACTTCAAATCAGCCGGGCGCAATTTCGGCGCCGCTCGAATGCAAAGGGTTAATATAGTTGTCAGCTGTGCTATGATGTATGTGTATATATATAACCACATACATAAAATGCATAAAAGAGTTTCGGGCGTAGTCCGCTAGACGGCTCAGCCTTCTTCGGAGGTACCTAACTCGAAGAGGTAAAAAGTGAGGTTACGAAATAACGTATCATACGTTTGTGACTCGATGCCAGCTGCAATAAGAAGATAATGCTTCGGCGATATTCCGATTGGTAAAAGTCACATTTTAACGTCTATCTTCAGTGTATTATTATTTTTGTTTATTTTCAATTGTATCCTAAGTGTGCAAGACGAAAAAACTAAACTCATTTGCAGACGACGCTAGCAGCCAATCGAGGGGCTTTAAGGTTAGTAGAAGGCATTATTATTATCCTCTAATAATCAGTCAATAATTTCCAGCTGGAATATTTATAAAAATTTGCTATCAACTCGTGAATATCTGGAAAATGCGATGAGAGTACAGCGTGGCACATTAATTTCTTCAACGACTGACTACATCTATCTCTTTCTTTCGCTTGCTTATTTAAAATATTAAAATAAGAAATTTCAGACAGTTAATTTTACAAACATCGCGATCGTTCGGTTAAATTTTTAATTTTACTGTGTAATATCAAAGGCTGATGTATTAAAAACATTGATAAAGAAAATTAATATATTTTTAATATTTTTGGTGTTAATATTTTATTGGCTGAAATTGTTTACATATATTAAATTGACGTATCAAAGCCGACTCAAACTGTTGAATTTTTCCATTAAACACACATTTCTTTTTATGTGAATAAATTTTCGAATTTTTCTCGAAAAAATAATTAATTATCATCAAATATTAACAATATTTTTAAAGAATTTTAATTAAAGATTTTATGTTTGTTTAAAAAATCTCACATTTGAATTAATTCACATTAAATTGCTTGTCTTAAATGTAATTTATTAATTAATATTATATTTTACTGCACATGTAATGATAATGTTAGCGTCCTTGGAAATGTACTTGTACTATATTAATTTAACTGTTGATTATCAGAATTATTAAACTACAAAATTTTTTGAATAATATAATGGAAATAAAAATAAAATAAATAATGTAAAGGTAAAAAATTGGTAAAATATGTTACATATAAGTATTCTTATTCATAACAAATAATATTCAACTACTATGAATAATTTTATAACGCTATTAGACAATTAACCTTCGCAAAAGATGCAAACGGAGGTCAATTCTTATTTCTTGAAATAGAACGTCGAATAATCGATTATTTTATTCCGTCCGGCGAGGATGCACTCGATTCAAGAAAACTGAGGTCTTTGCACCATTAAAACGTTATTCACCTATGATAAAACTTGTCAGAGCACTGAATTAAGTTTATTAATCATTAAGTTTTACTTTAAAATTTATCTTAATTTACTTACAAACGTTAAGAAAAATAATTTTAATTTAATGGCTATTTTTTTATCTAAGTAAATATAAATAACGATACAAAAAATAACATGAATACCGTGAATCTTATTTTACCTCAACAATTTTTATGATAATTTCCATCCGTTTATAATATTAAACAATATGTATTAAATGCTAATAATAATAATAAGATAAAATCAACATTTGTATGTGTGCGTAAAGTGTAAAAGGTTAATGTTTCACCTGAAAATAAAAATTCATTTAGCTTGAAGAATTGAAAGCGTCTTCGTTTAAGTACGACTTGATTTTATGCGTGAAAGTTTATCGATAGTAAAGTCAGTAACTTATGAATAAACATAGATGGAGTATTGCATTTTTTAATCGCAAATTTAGAAAGGTACTTACAGGTTGATTTAAAGTCCGTTCACCTGCTCGTCGACTCAGATTTTCTTCCCCCCCCCCCCCCTTAAAAATTATGCAATTACGAAGCAGAAAGAAATGCGTACGTTGCCTAGACAGCCAGCGAAGCGTGAACAAGACAAACTCCTAAATTCCCGTGATGTAGTTAGGACGCGCTGCACGATAATAATACGCGGAAGCTCAATTGTTCAATCAATTATTTACAGCTGCAGCATGATCATAGCTTCTTACCCATTTATGTTTAAACAAGTATACCTGTGGTACTGCCAGAAATTTTCTTGTGTTTTTCTTTTCGTAACATGTAAAAACTCTAAATCATTTTGTTTTTATGTATCATTGGAATGCGAATAAATTAAATTTTTTTTTTTTTTTTTTTTTTTCATTTTTAAATAATTACTTTATAGTAAACACTATAAACAATATTGCAGTCTATTAATTCATTTTACTTTTTCTTCCTTAACTCTGCTTGTCACACAAAGAAGCCCTTATGTTTCCAGTTATGCTGCTAATAGAATTACTCTTGAAATTTTTTTTTTTTTTTTTTTTTTTTTTGATGGCTCGACATTGACGGTAAAAGATTTATCAAACATATTTATTGATAAATATAAATGTAAGATGAAAATTTATATAAAATAATATATAGATGAAATATAAAATTTGTCAGAAACAAAATATTTATAATTTAAAGTATATCTTACAAAAAGCTAACGGAGTTGAAATTAATGTTATTAATAGGTAAAGAAATTTTATTTTTTTAATACAGCCTATAATGATGAAGTGAGTTCTCGTAAGCAGCATATATATATATATATATAATTTAATATTATTATATTATACTACGATTTACTACAAAAAGTAAAACAAATGACATTTCCGTAAAGTTCCGGAAGATTTGAGACGAATACAATCAGCCGGTGGTTTCGGTAATGTTCACCGATTCGTGAAAGCGGCACCGAAGTCGAAGGAAGAAACAGCAGGAGTCACGATGGCGCGCCACGGCGGCGAGCGAACGCTTCACGAGTCGCCGATCACGCCGCCGATCACGCCGCCGGCCCAAACGAACGGCGACTCTAGCCGGGCCTCGCCTGCGACCTCACCAATGTCCCCGCCGGAGTCGCGAATTCCACGGCTTGCCGCCTCGCCCTTGCCCTCGCCAACGACACTCCGACGCTCTACGAGTCTGCGCGTTCCTCGCATACGCAACTACGGCGCCAGCACCGTCGGCCCCCAAAGCCACCAAAAGCCGCATCAGCAGCACCAGCAACATGATTTGTTTCCCATCATTACGGAGAACGGTTGCGACACGCCGAAAAGATGCTCCTCTGTAAGTTAACATCTGTCTTCCAATTTTCTTAATTCCAATTTTGGCCAATATTGCACTCTTTGTACGTTTCTTTGATTGTTCGATAGCGATAAAAATAATAATCTTGTCGCTTCTACTGCATATTGAAGGCACAATGACTAACTTGAAATGACAAATCATTTTCTGTTTCCGTGTTTATTGCACATTCTTAGATAAAAAAAAAACTAATCGGAGAATCGGAGAATTTAAACTTGGTTATTTTAAAAATATAAAAAATTTCTTAAGTTTATCACCTCAGTTGAGGTAAACACTCGAAAAAAGATAAAATAAAGTTTCACACACACACACACACACACACACACACACACACAAATATTCAATGAATAATATCTAATGAATTGCAAAGTATAAGCTGAAAAGTAAATTTTAAAATCAATACTCGAAAGAAACTTATCGACTTACTAACCATGACAATGGATTAATATGACTTAAATAATAAAGAATAAACTAATTAAACATTAGCATAAAGCTTAATATTTCATTATTAAGGAAAATGCATAATTATGAAAACTTAATCAATGAGAGTCTTTGAAAGATTTTAAGGAAACACTTAATTGTCGAAAGTAGAAAGAATGAAGGTATATGATTGCGTGACCGAAACGAGGTAATCAATGCCACAGGATCGTGCAAGGTATGAATCACTTAATAAGATGTACCTGTTGCAATTTAAAATATAAAGGTAAAGATAATTTACATTAACTGACTATGGCCCGGATATTCTCTCTTTGACCGCTTCAAGCTCAACTCAACTTCAAATGCAACTATTTTTTTTATATTTATTTAAATAAATTTCGATGAAATATAGATTACCTAGAGCCTCGATTAAAAAAAATAAAAAAACGGTCAACTTTCAGATAAAATAAGCACATCGTTTATGTCAGCTAGTTAAAACGATTCGAATATTAAAATTTGCCGTAAGCGGTAAGAAGAGCACAAAGCGTATCAGCATTAAATTCGTAAAAAATAACGTGAAGAAGAACGGAAATGGAAGGGAAGGGGGTGAGGGAGAAGAAAGATGATGACGTCTTGGAGAAACGGCTGGTGCTGCAGTTTACCGGCGATCCCGCGAAAGGAGAAGAGGTGGATCGCGCAGGAACTCCCCGAGGTTCCTATTGTGGCTACGGCGCACCGCGTCGGCGCATTAGCTCGGTCGTCGTCTCCGTCGAGCTCCGGGCCGCCGCAGTCGCCTCCGCGAGCCAGTCGTTACCCGAGGTGCGAGCATTGCGCCCGCCGCGAGACTCGGCGAGCGCGCGAGCGCGCACGAGGACGGTCGACCCGTCCCCGTGTTGCCTGCCTGTCGGTTGCATGGACCCGCGCGATTCCGTTCAGGAATCCGCTCGGACTGCCGGTCGGAGCACGGTTTCTCTCCTTTTCTCCGCTGCAGATGGATCCGACCGAGAACGAGAGGAACTCGCGCAGCTGCCCCTCGGTAAGGGCCGTCGCTTTCCTGAGCGTCGTTTCGGGCTCGACCCAACCGACTCGAGCCAAGAATTGTCAGCGCTCGTCGTCGTTTATCTAGGTCACGCGTTTGCTGCTTTTTTACAAATTAATCGCGGTGCGCGTTTATTCAAGCTGCCGTCGCGATATTAAGCGATCGCTGAGACGACATTTTTGAAAATAATTTATCGCGGTGATTTACATTTTAACGTATGCTTTGCAAAAAAGGCGTCTAATTTCGTTTACCCATTTTTTAACTTGTGGGCAGCCTACTAAAAAAAAATACTTTTATACACTTAGCGCGATGCACCGTAATGCTGTTCGAACGGAAGAGAGCGGCCTCGAATTAATGCAACGTTATTGTACAGGCAGCAAATTATACACGCGTTTGTTCGGATAATATAATATAAGATGGCACACCTTTTGATCAACTATCAGCAGAGGTTTTAAAGTAAACGTAAATTCATGAATGCATATATCGAATAAATGACGTGGTTTATTTTTATAAAAAATATTATAAATAAATGTTTAAGTGCCTTGGCTATGCGCTGCAGCACGGATTGACCTCCAGCGTCTTTCCTAGTAGTATCGTATCGTGGGAAGTGTTTTTTTTTTTTTTTTTTTTTTTTTTTTTCATAGCTTAAAAATCGATAAAGCTTTTAACGTCTCGGTTAATTTCTTCGCTGTAAAAAAAAAGGAAACGTTTCGCTCAAAGTAGAGGAAATAACTCGAGAAAGATGCAAAACTTGCGTTCAATGAATAAACCGGAGATTCGCATCTTTCGTTAGTTGAAAGTGGATGGGCGAGCTTTACCGAAGACAAAAGAGTTGAGTGCGCGATTCCCTTGGTATGCCTTTTAAAATATTCAGACGTCGCCAAAGAACGCCGACTATCAGCTAATATACATTAATTCCTTTATCCGTCATTCTTACTTTTAATAATGAAAAATTATCAACATCTCGTTTTTCTAATAAAATTTTCGAAATTATTTAATTTAAAAAAAATTGCGTTTAAGTTAGGCACTAAATTAATTAGCCCGTCTTTGCGCATGTATTAACGTTTATTATTTTAATAAAAAGAAGAGGTAAATCTAGAAAATTATTCATATATATTTGGCCGCAACGCACGTTTTCTTAAAGTCTTCATTAAAGAGATAAAAGAAAATCGATAAGTGTTTTGGAAGTATTGCACGAGGTTACGCACAGGTTTTCAAGGCATGGGGTCAAGGGCACCTTACGGGCAGCTTATCAAGAAGATTTCGACGATCAAGTGATCGTTACGTTTGATTGTAGAGCCTGTCGCTGACGCCTTCGCGAGGACGGACGCGTACTCGCGCCAGCCCGGGTTCGACGGCGGGGTCGCACGCTGGCTTCAGCGACGACTGCAGTGACGCCGAGAGCGTAAAGAGCTTCGGGAGCAACTATAGCACGGCGAGCGCCTGCGACCACGCAAACTTTGCCCTCAACGGCACCACATGGTCCGGGAGATCGCGTCGCTACGTCGTCCACTGCTCGAGCCACCCGAACGACAACGACGAGTACCTCACGCCAACCCAGAGAGCCGCCAGACAAGTGCGCAAGTTTCAGGTAATGAATTGCCCAAGCTAAATAATAAATTTTCATTATTGTAGAATTTATCTTTACATTTATTTAAAGTTTACATTTGACACAATAGGTATTGTTAGAGTAGATAAAAGACAATATTAAGTTGGGACTGTTTCGCAGGCGCTTTTGAAAGAGGCTAGGAAGGAAATCGAGGAAAAGGATCGCGAGATCTTTCGCTTGACGAAAGAGGTGGTCGAACTACGTTTGTACAAGGCCTCGCTTAATAGTCCGGATGAGAAGACCGACAGCAGCGAGGCGGCGACCGTCCGAGAAAATAACCCCTTCTCCCCGGAATCTCCGAACAAAGATCTGCCCGACGAAGGCCCGTTCACTGGAACTTGTGTAACAAGTCCCCGCACGCCCGAGAAAAAAGAATCCTCCCTCGTTGACTCGGGCCACTTCGAGGATGGTTCCGTCCACTCGAAGGAGTTGAACTCCACAGTGAGCGTTAGCGCAGGCGGCCACGTGGCCAACGAAAGCTTCACCTCGACGGCGAGCAGCAGCGGGGGCCTTCCCTTGGCTCACGACCGCAGCTCCAATCTTCTGTCCGTTTCCTCGCTCCGAGAGCTGTCTTTCCAAGATGAAGATCGGAAGAGGATCGTTGACCATTACGAAAACAGAATCGAGGAGATGCACAGAAGGCACGTCGACGAGATTCAATTAATCAAACAAAACCACAACGACAAGGTGCCTCTCTTGCTTATTTTTTCTTCTTTGTCCTTTTTTTATGAAATAAATTTTCAGATATTTCATAATCCAGCTAACAGCCATTTAAAAAAAGATATAATTAATATTTATTTAGATGTTTTAGAAAAATATAAGTGTATTATGAGTAAGTAGCTTAGGCTTTGAAACTTTATTATAAAAATAAACGAAATTACAGGTTGAAAGTCTGCTAAATCAATTGTCCGAAATGAGTACGCGATATTGCGAAACTCGCCCGTCCTTAGATGCAGCAGAAGCCCGAACCAAGGAACTAGAAATAGAGCTTGAAGCGCTGCGAACGGAACTCTCCGAGCAAAAAGCTCTTCTAGCGGATCAAGAAGAACGGAATAAACAAATGTACCTGAAAATGTATTCGAAAGGTCAGGAAGCTGCAAGACTCGAGCAAGCTGATCAGGTACGATTTTATTCGAGCTGCTCCGAATTCTAATATAATAGTGTTTTTAAATACAACCGTCGGTGAATTTTTTATTTATTTATTTATTTTGTTTATTTATATTTTAATTTTTTTTTTTTTTTTAGGTTGTCGAGCAAGCGCAAAAAAATCCTACGAAAATATCTGTGGCCGAGCTTCTTCAGCAATTAACCGTCACGCAAGCCGAATTAGAAAATGTTAAGGTGAGGAATAATTAATACGGTAAAATACATTAATTGAAGAGATATTTATGATAATATCATACCGATACCGAGCGTTTCGAAAAATTTAATAACAGTTAGCAAATTTCTCTTCTTCTCCATCCTTTGTAAAATCCTTTATTTTCCCTCGATCCTCGATATATAATCGGATATTCTCAGAGTCATCGCATTACGATAAAAGCACCTTTCACCTTCACTTTTTCTCACTATAGTTATGACAGTTAACGCAACTCTACATGTACTAACAATATTCCACTGTTTTTTGGCCGCTGCTCACAAAACTCAGCCATTCCAGGATTCAAGCTACTCGCCCGAACCTCTCGCTTTGGCCAATCGTAGCCAGAGTTTATTAAGCGTACAGGAGGCTGTTTCTCTCTGGGTCCTTGGCGCGCGTAAGGTATTGTATTCCTTACTAAACTGCCACGCGACTTTGGATCATTTTTATTGTATATGTATATATACATATATAGAATGCATGTCACGATGTCGTATTTTTTTTCAATATTTTTATTGTACAATCCTTGATCGTTTCATAAAAGATTTTTTTAATTTTTTAATTTTTTTTTTTTTTTTTTTTTCTTTATTTTAGTATTTCTGTGTCAATTTTTATTTTTCTCGTAATATTTGTTTTTGCAAGTAATATAGTTGGTAAAATTCACATGTAAAAAGAAAAAATGACAAGCACAGAGCAAAAGTGACGCATGCTAAACATTAACTTTAAATCTCATATATTTTCAGTCGCACTATTAATCTTACAAAACAAGTAAGTTATTAAGTAAAATTGCCAAATATCTAGTGCACTTAGAAGAAACAGCCTCTTACATCTTCAACGGATTTTGATGATCTAAGCTTCAGCACAGAGTTTGCTTACTTGGTACACGCTGTATTAACATTTTTTTATGTATATACCCCAATTGGAAAAATATAAATTTATAAATAAAAAAAAATATATATATTTACATATATATACATACATATATATATATATATATATATATAATATTAAAGCAAATATTATCTCACGTAGGTAATGTATAGACGCATTGTGGAATCCAGAAGCAATCAAGGTGGTCTTGATCCTGAAATCACTTTGCAGTTCCTCAAATCAGCGATTTACTACTTCCTTACCGATAAAGAAAATCTTCATGGACATTTAAATGCTATTGAGAGTATTTTAGGTTTTACAGACTCAGAAAAGCTCAATATTGATAGGATATACCGATCAGCTAGAAAGTAATTATTGTGAAATATTATGCCTTTTTAGCTAAGAAAATTTATATAAAGAGCAATTGTGCGCGGTGCTGTTTTCCTTTAAATGATAAATTTCGTTATTATTTTTTAAAACAAGTGATAGTGCGAATCATTTTTTTAATGAACATATCTTAAGTTAAGTATCATGAACTTTTTGGTGAAAAATTATAGACACTAAGTAAGTTTAGCCATTAGACACAAATTTTTTTATAATTTATTTTTATTTTTATTATATACATTGTAAAGTACTTTTTATTCGTTATGTTCATGGTATTTAACTATTTTTAAAGGTGATCATTTCCTAATATTGAAAACTGCTTTATCGATTCATACACTGTATTTGCCAAATTTTGGCATTTTTATCTACATTTAGATAGCTTTTAAGATATTTAGCTAAAGTTCTGGGATTCAAGGCCTCATTCAAAATCTAATTTCATAAAACATAACAACTATACTTTATATTTTGAATTTTTAATATAAAATATTTCTAGAGTATTGTAACTCTCGAAATTGAAAAAAAACTAATTTAGAAAAAAAAATTCCTGTAAAACTAATTAAACTTTACTTTATTATTATTTTGACTCAATATAAATTAAATTTCTTTTAATTTTACCTAATAAACAAAGACTTTAAGTAACATTTTTATCAAACAATTATTTATTTATAAGATAATATCTTTTTGTTAAGAAAATTTGTTGAATCTCTGAAAATATAAAAGGCACCGAAGATTTTTAAAATATATTTATCTTGTAACTGAAACGTAAATCTGGTGATATCGTGTCCAAATGGAATATCCGAGACTGATGGTAATATCTTGCCTTTTTAATTCGCTCGAGATAGTAAGTTAGGATATCAATATTTTTAATGATTATTTGCACGACTTTCAATATAATTAAAAAATTTAATGTTATCTTTCACAAATTTTATGATTAAATATTGTCCTAAATAAATCCTTTAAAAAATTCCGATATTTTATTTAAAAAATAAACTGAAATAAATGTTATGTATTCATATGTAGCCAAAAATTCCTACCTTATTGATTTGAATGAATGATATTTAAAATGAAAATGCAATGATTTATTAGGGTTAAAAATTTTTGTAATTATTTCAAGAAATTTCGGCTATTTTATATTTGATTTGTTACTAAGAAAGGTAATGATTTTTTTTTTTTTTTTAACGATATCCAGAAAAGTAAACATTTTTAAATTTTACTATATTAAAAATGTGTTAGCACTTATTTGATTTCAATGTTACAGATTTAATGATTAAAATTTTAAATAGATACAATAAAAGTATCGTATGACTCTAATATTCTTTTCTTAATAAAATACCTACTTTTCTTATGTTATTTGATAAATTAAGAACACTTGATAAATTTTAATTTTTTTTTTTGGGATTTTATTAATATAGTTTTTATAGTAAAATACACAAAACTTGTAAATTACTTTTTACCAGCTAAAATAATTCCATCGTATTTCTGTTGGAACCATTTCATAGCATCTTCTTTAGTTAACCTGTGAGGAAAACCAACTTTGCCAGTTTTTCTTCGTCTATGTGCTACATTAAACCCTATAATTAGAAATTAAATTATTAACCAATTGTCAATAAAAATGTAAATTAAATTATTTATTATTTTAAAAAGAAAAAATTCTTTGTTATCAAATTCGAATCAAAATATAACTTTGAAGAAAAAAAAATGTATAGTTTTTGTTTTTGTAAAATATTAGAATTTTCTATAATATTTATTTTTTAAACATTGCAATAATTACTTTGTGTTTTGTCTAATTTTTGTATATAAGTATGAATAAAATGTAATTACAAGGACTATAAAATATGCATTGTGCAATAAAATAATAATAATAAAATTATAAACTTGAAGTAAAATACTTCATCAAAATTCATAAAAATCATAACTTTCTAATTTTCTAACACATATTTATTTTAAAATTATTTCAATGTTGCTTCCACTAAGTAACACACCCAGTAATAGAAGTGGACATGAGTTGCAAATAAGAAGCTATTATCTAGCACATTAAATATAATTATAAATATTGTTTATTCCAACAATATTTATGATACCAGATGACGTGCAAAATTTCACATTAATATTAATTTCTATATCAAATCAATTATTACCTGGTCTGCCAAGGACAACATAGAAGTCCAAACCATAAATGCCAATGCTTGGATCGTATTTGATGCCTAAATCAATGTGTTCTTGGATTCCAAAACCAAAGTTTCCAGTACCTGAGAAATTCTCTTTGCGTAATTCATATTCACGCACCTATTGAGAAATAATTATATTAATATTTCAATAATTATATAAATTTAAATAAGCTTTAATTAAAAGAGCTAAAAAATTAATTTATTTTCAAACTAAACTAGATTTTATATTTTGATTAATAAATAAATTCAGAAAAATTAATATTTGTTCCTTTTTTGTACAACTTCTGTCATTCACTTTAATAATTTTACACTTCACCTTTAAACCCCTTTCCAGAATTTCTTCAGCTTTTGCTCCACGAACTGTACAATGAACAGCAATTTTTTCATTACGACGAATACCAAAAGATCGAACAGTGTATCGAGCTTTAGAAAATACTGGCTGTTGGCCTGTTAATTGCTCCAACACCTAATTTAATAATTTATCGTTTATTGTAAAATAACTTTGAAAATAAACTTTAAATATATAAAGAGAAACAGTTACCTTGGCGGCTCGAGTAAGTCTATCACCAGATTCTCCAACACAGATATTTAAGCACAGTTTTCTGATCCTTACTTCACGCATAACATTTTTAGAAGCATCTTTTGGATCTTTTTTATCCTTTTTGATTGCAGCTTTTGCTGTGACTTTTTTCGCGTCCTATAATAAACAAAATATTCAATTTACACTTTGTATGATTTCACAATATTATTTTAAATTTAAAAAAAGGTTAGAATTTATAATAGCACATGATGAATAAAAACAAACGTGGTTGAATGTTAATATATTACGAATGAAAATAAACTTAAAGTTGATGAAAATATGGAAACTACCATTATTTAAAATTAAAAAAGATAATGAATTTATCTTCAATAGACAAAATAATAATTATTTCATTGTGATTCGAATGATATTTAAAGATTTTTAGAAGTAATTTTAATGTAACAAACTCACCGCCATGATGGAGAGAAAAAGAGCCTTGTCGGCAACTCACTCTAGCGGAATCTTGGACAACTTTTTAACGATCAATTTTACCAATCTTGTGACTCTTATAATAAAATTGTTGCTTAACCTGATTAACTTAGTAGTTTAACCGCCAAATTGAAAAATATATGTATTTTTTTCAATTTTCTATAGATAAACATGACTTTTTACGTTTTTCGCCATTTAGTAATCCTGATTTGCATAATCCTACAAAAATATTATTCATGCATCCTTAAAACAAAAAATAAATAAATATAATTGAAACATGATACTGATTACATTTTTTTATTAAAAAATAATTTTAATAATATTTTTGCATTATTTATTGTTATTGTTTGACTTCTCAAAAAAATAGTTTTATTTTTCTCGCGATAAAACCAATCACATTTAACCGCTCTACCCACATGAGCGTACGTAATACGCGCA
>OX465096.1:50000-73721 GCA_949987625.1 Chalcis sispes
TTCATTTGCAAAGTCACAAGATGGAAAAATGTGTACCACGAAAGAAGGCTGCAATAGAAAATTCTATTTATAACTTGTTTGCACACTTTAAGAAATTACAATTGAAAAAAATAAATAAATAAATACAAACCTGCTGAGAACCAGGCGCGGCGATGTTGACAATACCCGCTGCTTGTTTTTGTTGTAAATAAGTTATAAAACCGGTCTGAAGATTTTTGCTCTGTTGTAAAACATCCATATGATCTCGCCCACAAGGAAGCGCCAATAACATACAATGCTCATTATCAGTCTACAAAACAAGGAAAATAATTTAGACCATTGAAACATTTTTAAATTATGAATAAAAAATAAAAATTTAATAATTCCTTGATGACATACTTGCATTTTTCTTGCAACACCCTCAACTTGAGTTGGTTCGAGTCTCATTCTCTGAGCAATCCTCAAAGGTGGCGTAGAACCATCGCTATTACAAGGTAAACTTTCTCTTGCAACATTCGGATTACCAAATACAAAATGCATTTGTACAGCAGCCTGATCATTCTTAAGAGCCAATAAACCTTGCCACATAACTGGGTAACGCTGTAATAACATAAGGAGTGAATCTGCCTGAGGCTGGACTTGGGAGGCATGCGGTGGTGTACTACTGATAAGTTGCTTTCTGGATCTGTCAGGTGTGAGAGCTCTTTCAGCGGGCGCTTCGCTGGCGGCCATTGGATATTGGGATCGTAAATGTGCCGGTGGTGGTTCATAATAATTGCGCTGCACAGTACCAGCCGTATTATATTGGGCCGAAGGTGGTAATCTACCCGGACCGTGCATCATATAGACCTGTGCGACCTGCGGACTATCGGTTGTTCGCTCTTGAGGTGTTCGTGTGCTACGACACAATTCTAATGGTGGACTGTGCGTGTCTTCAACACCGGTCTCCAATTTTGAATCAAGAGGCAAGTGAGGTGATCTCGTTCCTGGTACATGATATGGAATTCTCGGTGCCGTTAATGCTTCCTGTTGTACCCTTAAATATTGATATTGCAAGACTTGTGGATGCATGTAATGTGGAGGTATTTCTCCAGCGCGTAGTCCACTGTAATGATTGACAACGTCTCCCTGAAAAATAATATATTATTTATATTTTTTATAATAATTTTCATGTCTAATTAAACTGAGTAACACTAATATTTAATTAATTATTTGATTGTTTGATTATATTACCCTAGATATTTTACTATTTATCTTTATGAAACGAATACAATATAAATGAAATTTTTTATACGTGTACATTTAATTGTAATATAAAATTAAAGTAAAACAGCACTTGAACATAAATTTTATTGGGTAAAACTGAAAGTACCTGAGAAGCATTAGCATGATGATGAGCAGGCGGAGGCAATGGAGGGCTCTGGGAACGATGAGGAGGAACAAGTCCATATTGTCCTCCTGATGATGGCACAGCACCAGCATTTCCATGCTAACCAAAACCAAGCCAAGTTTGATATTGTTACATGAATAAATTTTTAAAAGCATAATAAAAATTGTTTAATGAACTATTATAACACATAAGTATCATAATTTATTAAATTAATGAAACATGATGAACAATATGATAAAATTAGTTGAGAAAAGCATGCTAAAAGCAAAAAAAGTATTAGCTTACCAATGATGCTTCGTAAGTAGACATAGGCACTACTCTACTTTGAGAACTTGGAGCTGGAACCATAATGCAACCTGACATCGAAACCTCAACCTTTGGTGCTTCTATGGCTACAGTGACCTATAAAACAAGAAATTTTAATTAATTACATTTTTTCTTTTGTATAAATTAAACAAGATAATTTTATAGATCGAAAAAAGTATTTACCGATGATTTTGGAGCAGTTGTTCTTGTATTTGGTATTGATGTAACAACTGCTTGTGGAGCTACGAGATGTGATTGAGTTGGTGGACTTGCAATACTACCAGTAACAATGGAAGGAGCAACAGCTTGCAATAAATGTGCTTTTGGATTAAGTGGATGTGGCTGACCATTGAGTCCTTTTAAAGTAGTTGGTTGAGGCGAAGAATGAAGCCTCTGAGCAGGAGTTGGTGTTACAGGTCCAGAATGAACATTAACTGATATTTTTTGTTGTAAATTAACAATAGTTGGTGCTTGCTGCTGCTGTTGCTGTTGTTTTGCTGCTTGAAGAAGGTGTTGCTTTGGATTTGGAGGAACGCCAGTGTTATTGAGAACAGGAGACATTGATTGACCCTGCTTTCCATTTACTGCGTTGATGAGTGCTGGTTGGACTTGAACTGTTTTTGTATGAGGATTTAAATTGGGTGAAGCCACTCTTGCAGGGATATGGATATGCAAGCCTTGAACTGTTTGTGTAGGTTGTTTAACAATGTTTTGAACAACTGCTTGACTTGGAATAGTTGATACAGTTGCTTTTGTAACCACAATAGGATGTTGTACTTGATTAACTATTTTGCTAGCATTAAGAACATGAGCTTTAAGACTGGTAGGTTTGGGTGGCGGACTGCAAGTTGACACAGTTACTATGTTTGCAGAAGTTACAATAGCTGTGGACGGTATAGTAACAGTAACTGTCACAGATTGTGCCGTAACATTGGAAGTTACTTGAACAACAGGAGATTGAGGTTTTGTGATGACACTAGCCTGAGTTATTGGTGGACTAACAACAGCTGGAGGTGTTTTAGGTGGTAAAATTTCAACTTTTGGTTCAGATTTAACTACCTCTGTTGAAGGTACTTCGAGAGGCTTTGGCCTAACAGTTTCAGTTGACTGACAATTATTGCCTGATGAATTCGATCTAGCTTCTAAATTTGTTCTTACTGCATTCTGAATAACCTGACCAGAAGCAGTTGAAACAGGAATGTACTGTCCCTCTTCAGATTCTCTCATTGGTATAAGCATTCCAGTAACCGGATCAATAAGAGACATTGGTTCAAGAGATGCAGATTTTTGCGATATATTAGTTGGTGAAGTAGATTGAGTTTCTTCAACTTTTTGAGATTGTGTTGCAGGAACAGCTGCTTTTTCTTTAGTTTGAACATCAATGGATATATGAGGAGTCTCTTTGCTCTTTTCATCGGTCGCGGCTTCGTCAGTACTTTCAGAAGTTCGTCTTATAGTTTTTCGTGTACTTCTCGGAGATTTTCTAGTTTCTGTGGTAGATATAATAAGTTGTTGAGCCGTTACGTTCCTTGGAGCACTATTTTGCCTAGTACTTCGTCGAGTTACCGTCGCACCAATTACATTTTTATTAGCTGTTCCTCGAATCACGTCTTCAATAATATCATCGATGGTTGATCTGCTTCCATCTCTTTCCGCCAGTCGTCGAGATTTTCGCGTGTTAACTGCTGGAGAAATGAATTCTTCAGGTGGTACTTCCTTCACAGCTGCCACTGGAGTCGCCGGTTGTGCATTTGGACCCGTCACATTCGGTCCAGGTGATTTGATGGTAAGTATAAGTCTTGGACGACCAGCATTGTCTTCTTCACTATCATCATGAAATTCATAAACATCTGCTGGCAATTTATTTTTTTCTGCATGCTGCTTTCCTCCCCTCCCTGCTCTTCCGCCTCGTTTATGTGGTACGGTTGGCACCGAAGCTGTTGTACCCATTCTTCCACCACGTCTTGTTGTGACACCTCCACGATTGCTGGCGGCTCTTTTCGCTTTTGACCTTCCTCGTCGTGCTTTTGTTGATTCGGCCTCGCACGCATCAACTCCTTCATCTTGATCTTCCCCGTTTGCATAATTCTTTTTGCTTTCATCTTCTATAGATTCTGATTCGAACCAAGAATCGCCGTCACTTTTACTTGTTTCGTGTGACTCGGCGTGGCTTTCGTGAGTTTGCTCATCTTCATCAGGATCATTGCCTTCACCATCACAAAGAGCATCTACCTTCTTAATAACACTTTCAATATTCACTTCTTTAGCAGACCAATAATCGCTATCTTCTTTACTATCGGTAGCATCTTCTTTTATAGTTTCAATAGCAAGAGGATCATTACATGGTTCTTTAAGCGGATCCTCAGCCAATTCTTCAGCAGCCTCACCTTCGGTTTGTTCCTCGTGTTTTATTTCCTTATCGCGTTTAACCTCTTCAACCAGTTCACATTTTTTAGGTAATTCTGGTTCCGATTTTACAATAACATCTTCATTAGACTTCTCTACTTCTAATTTTAAAACGACATCTACGTGAGAAGATTCTTCTTGCTTTTCGATTTTCACTTCTGTAGGTGATGCCAATTTTGTATGTTCTAAAACGTTTTCATTTTTAATGGAATTTGATTCAATTTCAAGTATTTCTTCTTGTTTGGAATCTATTGATTGCGATAATATTGGAGGAATGAGTTGCATCGATGGGTTATGATGTTCCTGATTGTCTGGTTCGTCCTTAATATCTTTTTGTTCAGAAACGTAGCATATCTCACTTTCAGTGCATGATTTAGCAGTCGACGTAATGGGCAAGCTAGATATCGTAGATAGAATTGGCGCAGTTGATGCAGTAACCCGTGATATAATAGTTTGAGGAATAGTTGAAACTAAAGATAATTGTGATTTGGCTACGAGTAAATTCTGAGGCACAATTGTCGTTTTTTGATTAACCGTAGAAGTTCCTGATTGAATAATACACTTATCTCCTAATAAATCAGTTGGTGACATTTGTTGGGCCACAACAGGCACAACGGTCTTCACAAGCGACTGATTAGGCGATGAAACCGTTGGATAAACCACAGGATGAACAACTGAAGCATGTACAAGGTGAGATTGCCCATGGGCCACGATAACAGGGCTAGGTGTAGATGAACGAGGTACATGGGCTGTGAGAATTTGCATATTTGGAAGCTCCTGCTTTTGCCTGGGCGACAAAGCACAAACTTCTGTTTTACCAAAAACAGGACTAGATGTGCTTGGCCGAATTTCAATCTTGGCTGTTTCTGGAATGTAAGTTGGTGGCTGGTTCGGTGATGGTACTTTTGGTGATGTTGAGGGCTTATTGGTAGGTTCCGGGATAATAACAGGCGAAAGTTTTGGCTCATCCATTCTTGGTGAGGATTCGCTAACATTTACAGGTATGAGAGTTTCAATGACTGATTTTGCAGTTAGATTTGTTTCTCTTGAGGATTTAGATTGAGGAGGCACATTTGGTAAATATGGACGTGATGGTATATTGAGAGTCAATGGAGGTAAGCCTCCCCTAGGATAGTTAGGCACTGCAGCTCTCATACCCGAAGCATGCTGTATAACTGGTTGTTGACTTGCTGCTGTTGAATATATATGATGAAGTTGTGGCTCTGGCCTATGAGCAGAAATAGGCACACTCACCGGTATCCTTACGGGTGGCGTTGTAGTTTTACGATTCCACTGACCATTCGGCGATAGAGGTTGAGGTAATCGCGGTGAAAGTTGAGATGTAACTAATGGCGGTATCCTAGATGAAACTAAGGGAGTGACTGTTGATATACTTGCAGATGATGAAGTAGGTGTGACATTTTGTATTTTTGGTGATATTTGTCTTATTGGCGCTACCATTTGACTTTGAGGAGAAACTGGAAGCCTTTGATAAAGCGGCTGAGAAGTTACTGGTGTAGATCTCGGATTGACAGCAGCCACTTTTGTCGATTCACTAATGACTGGCATGCTGCAAGGACTAATTACACTTTGTTTGAATTGAGTTGTCAGGGGTGATGGTATCGGTGGAGATGACAAGGAATGCACACAACCGGAACAAGTTTCTGGTTCTGATTCACTCAACATGTTTGACTCAACTACATCTGCTTCTGGTGTTTTTGCTACATCTTGAGTTTTCTCATCGTTCAAATTCCACGAGTGCGCAATTACTGAATTCGTAGGACTTTTTGTTTTTACGTCTAAATCCGGTAATGCAGATTCTGATACATTTTCTACAGATTTTTCAATACTCGATGGTGATTCTTCTACTGATGACATCGGAATTTTTTCAGGCGGCTTATAGAATGTTGGAATATCCGGAGTTTTCGGTGGCTGACTAATGTCGAAATTTTCATAATTTGGTTCTTCTTCGGTGTCGGTATCTATCTGAAGATCGTGTTCACTTTGAGGTGTATCTGGTTTTAAATCTGTTTCAGTTTCTACAACTGTTGAGGCATTAAGACTTTCAACAGCTTGTTGTGTTTCTTCAACATCCTCAGGTGGTGTTTCTTGCGTTTGGTTCGGGTTATTTTCTACCTCAGGCTCTTCTTCTTCTCCTTCGTAAGAATAATCTTCGGTTTCGCCGAATGTTTCTTCTAACAAAGCGGCAACTGCATCTTCAGTTTCCTCTTGAGAAATAACCACTCGAGGCTTATCTTCGTTTTGTGGAGGAGGTGTTGTTGACTCTGGTACGTCTTGTTCGTCTCTATTATTCATAGATTCATGTAAACTGGCATCCCGTTCGTCAGGTTCAGATATACTTTTAACTGCATTTTCGTGGATACTTTCATCTATGTCAATTCCAAAACCAGGAATAAATTTATCTTTTTTCTTTTCAGATTTTGTTGATTCAGCGTCTGTTACAAGCTCAGATACAGGCGCGGGAGTCGATATGCTACTAATTTTTGGAATTGGACTAAGCATGCTGTCTCTTGGCGAATTTGACGTTGGTGACATTGTCTTAACAGCAATAAGTGGACTACTAGCTCGTGGTGGTGTGTTATCGGAACCAAGATAAGGTAAACATGAAGCATTAGACTTTTCGTGATGATGATGATGATGGTGGTGATGATGGTGACAGTCTTTACGTGCTCTTTCTTCTTTGGACTTCTTCCGTTTCTTTTTCTTTTCTTTAAATTTTTCAGGAGCTGTAGTTAGTGTTGGTGGCTCTATGCTATCATTATCATCGGTAAAACGAAAGACGTCATGGTCATTGGATTCAGTGCAAGTAGCCGCTGATTTGGGTGAACTAGGAAGACCCAAAAGTTTAGCTTCAATCTCGCGACCGGCTTCAGCCAAATCAACGCTATTTTCATCTTGTGGTTGATGTCTACGTCTCTTTTCAGATTTTCTGCGTACTCTCTCGTGTTCTGGGCTACGTAGACCTTCACTATCGGAATGATAACCCGTATGATTTTCTTGTGGCGATTCAGGAAGTGCGTTGAAAAAATCATTTCCGGATGGTTCGTCAACTTCATCCGATAAAGGTCCAAAAATATCCTCCATTCTTTGATTGTCACGAGCCTCTTGCCTGTTCAACCTTTTTCTTCTTGCTTTAACTTTATTTTCGGCATTTCTATCGCGACGCTTATCTTTTTTATTTTTCGATTTCTTTTCTTGACGCATCCTTTCTTCATTTTCACTGAGAGTCGAGGTGGCCAATGATGTATTAACATTAACAGTTGAACTTGGAGAATCATTGCCTACGTGATTCGCATTTGCTGTTGAGCATATATTTATCTTGTTACTTTTATAATCTATAGTATCGCTAATTTCGACCTTAACACCATCTTCACTGGATATTGAACTTTTTTGGCGTTTTTGTTTTTTCTTGTGCGATTTTTTACGAGTATCTCGTTCGTGATTATTTGATACAACTGTATGACTCGAATGAAAAGACACAGATATTCTCTCTTCTTCATCAGATGTTCTTGGCTCATCTTTAATATGTAAATTGTTTATAATTATATCCGAGTTAATAGTATCTGATTCTCGAAGATGATGTTTTTCTTCAGTATCCGCAAAACCAAGTTCAACGTCGCTTTCTAAGAATCGCTCAGTCTTAATTTTTTCAAGTTTATTATTGAAAGATTCTTCCTCCTCACTAGTATCAGAATGAATCCGTGATCTTGAACCTTTGCGGGATAAAGATTTGGCTCTAGCAGAGTCAGACTCTGAAGTCGCTTCATCCTCCGTCAAAGCTTTGCTACTGACCGAATCTCCATCCCAAGAAGTACTTTGCTTCTTTTCTTCCCGTCTGGCTCTACTTTGCTTTAATTGAGAAAACTTATCTTTTAGCCTTACCTGCAAATATAAAAAAAAAAAAAAAAAAAAAAAAAAAACGATTAATAATTAAATTTTGCATAATTGATAATAAAAATATATAAATGTTGAATGTTTACCTGCCGTTTTTCTTCTTCTAGTTTTTGCATATTCTTAGTAGATCTCGCTTTGACTTTATCATACATACTAATATAAGCAGGTTCATCATCTATTATATCAAAGATTGAATGTTTCTTTGGTTCATCACTGTCGGTATCTGTGGCCGAGGGGTTTCGCATTCCCTGCATTTCATGCGTTGAGAGTAAACCATCATCAACGTCACTGTGAAGATTTAAATTTATACGATGTTGATTTTGATGATGTTGTTGTTGCTGTTGTTGTTGTTGCTGTTGTTGTTGAGGCATCTGCAGCTGTTGCAAATCTCTAGGATGATGTAAAATTATAGACAAAGATTGTTCGTTATTATTCGGTGGACTAGAATCATTCCTTTTGGATAATTCCAACCTTGTCAAAAAGTCCTTTTCAGATTCATGCACAGAAACTCTAGGACTTCGTTCTCTTGATTCTTTTTCCAACGATCTTTCTGAACGATTCTTTTTATTTTTCTGCTTGTCTTTGCTGCCAATCTCTCTATTATTTTCTTTACCTTCTCTGCTTGATTCTCGCGGCAAGTCACCATGAGATTGCGAATCCCGACTGTCTCTGCTATCTCTACTATCTCTGCTGTCTCTGCTGTCTCTGCTATCCCTACTGTCTCTACTATCCTGAGTTGAAATAGAGTCTTTGCTTTCTCGACTGTCTCTGCTATCTCGACTTGTTCTGTGATTTTCACTACGATGTTTACGCTCCTCGGAACGACGATTTTGTTTCGATTTTTCTTTACTATCTCTACGGTGATCGGATGAGATTTTCATGCGTTTCGCCTCTTTGGATTCTTCCTCTATCGAGACATCTTGTGAAGAACAACGTCGTTTATTGGAAATGGAAGCAGGAATAGTAGCTGTTTGAGAGTTCAATGAGTGAAGATGATTTTCCGTTTGTCCTCGTCTGCTTTCATCACGTTCTCTTTTTTCTCTTTCCTTTTCTTTGTCTTTATCCTTATCCTTATCCTTATCCTTATCTTTATCCTTATCCTTATCCTTATCCCTATCCCTATCCCTATCCCTATCCCTATCCTTATCCTTATCCTTATCCTTATCCTTATCTTTATCTTTATCTTTATCCTTCTCCTTCTCCTTCTCCTTCTCCTTCTCCTTCTCCTTCTTCTCCTTGTCTTTATCTTTATCTTTATCTTTATCTTTGTCTTTATCTTTGTCCTTGTCCTTGTCTTTTTCTTTGTCTTTATCTTTATCTTTATCTTTATCCTCACGATCTCTTCGTTTATCACGATCAACTTTTTCCTTTTCTCGCCTTTCAAGTTCCTCGCGCTCTTTTCTTTTGTCCCGTTCATACTTTTCTTTTTCAACTCTATCTCTTTCCTCCTTATCGCGTCTCTCTTTTTCCTGCCTTTCGCGTTCTTCCTTCTCCTTCCTACGTTCTCGTTCTAATCTTTCCCTTTCATCCCTTTCACGCTTTCTTTCACGCTCAATTCGTTCTTTCTCTTCTCGCCGCCTTTCTCGCTCTAATCTTTCGCGTTCTTCCTTTTCACGCTTCTCTTGTTCCTCACGTTCCTTACGCAGCCATTCTTTCTCTTGTTTCTCTTTTTCCGTTCTTTCTCGTTCTTTACGTTCGCGTTCTTCACGTTCCCGTTCTTTTCGTTCACGCTCATCGCGTTCTTTTCTATCCCGCTCTTCTTTTTCTTTTCGATCTTGTTTTTCTTTTTCAAGGCGCTCTTTTTCTCGCTTTTCTTTCTCTCGTTGTTCGAGCTCATCCCGTTCTTTTTTTTCTCGTTCCTCGCGCTCCTTTCTTTCCTTTTCTTGCTTTTCCTTTTCCAATCTCTCACGCTCTCGTCGTTCTTCATCCTTCTCGCGCCTTTCGCGTTCTTCTCGTTCTTTACGCTCTTGACGATCCCGATCCTCCTTATCCTTTCGCTCCTGACGTTCATGATCTTCGCGCTCTTTTCTCTCCTTATCTTCCCTGTCTTTTTTCTCATGCCTAGCATCCTTGGATTCTCTGACGTGACATTCACTTTCGGAATTCTCGCTTGAATTTACAACTGACATCCGTTCGTCCCGATGATCGTCACGATCTTTGCGATTGCTCTTTTCCGTGTCCTCTTCTTTCCGCGACCTCCGAATCGATGAAGACGATGACTCTTTCGATTTGCCGTGCCTCGAGTCACGGCTATCTCTGGAGTCTCGGCTCTCCCTACTACTGCTGCTTGACTCTTTTTTAAGTCTTGCACGAGGTGCTTCTGAGGAAGACGTACTAGAAGACAAGCTACATAAGGTTGATGTAGGCGTAGACAGTGGTTGTTGTAGTTGTTGTTGCTGTTGTTGTTGCACGGACTGCTGATGATGATGTTGACTTGCCGTCATGTTTGAGACAATAGTCGTAGTTGACGATAAAACCGTGGTTAAAGGGGAAAGTAGAGTAGTAGGGCCACTCGCCCCGCTACATGTCACCAAGGGCGCCGATGCCGGACTCGATGAGGGCACCGACGTCGCGAGGTTCGTCATCTGGCTACTGCTATTGGTGCTACAATTACTATTGGAGGAACTCGACGGAACGGGGAGGCTGCGACAAGTAGAGGCGCTGAGCGAAAGGCCGCCCGGCGGCAGATTCAAGGGCAACGATACCGGCGGCAGCTCCGGGCTGACCGTCTTAATGCTAGCGCCCGGGGTGACGGGCGTCGTAGGGCTCGGATGTACAACGCAACTGTGAGTGGCCGACGTCGTAGATTTCCCGGTGAGGGCCGACGGCGAAGCCGGCGGATGACTAGGAAAGGGATACTGCAAGCAGACTTTACTTGCGCAGCTGCCGGATGTGCTACCAGTAGCGGTACCGATGCTCTGACCAATTATGGCGCTCATACCGATCACACCGGTGAACTCTTTCGGTTCGTATTTTTCGTTGAGGTTTTCTAGCCGTTTCGAGTCCTCATCAAACACGCTGCGCTTTGCCAAAACGGACTTGACGATGTCCGATGGCTGAACCTCGTGCAAATCGAGATCGAGGAGCTTATGCCGGAAGCGAAATCGCTCGGACGCTTGAGCGTCGAGTTTAGCGAGGGCGTCGCCGCCGGCGGCGCTCAGGGCCCTGGATCCCGACCACTTCTCATACTTTTCGTCGAGAGAGCGAATGCGCTCCTCGAGACTGGGCGACTGAGGCGCCGTCTCGCTATCCGAGCTTGTCGGGCTCGGGCTCGGATGCCTAGGTGGCGGCGAGGCAGGCGGTTGGACGGCGTTGCGAGGACTCGGAGTCGCCGTCTGGAGGCGTTCTGTGCTCGGAGGCGAACCGATCTTCGAAAGACCCCCTCCTTGACCTCCATTGCCGGAGCCGCTGCGTGTACCACCGCTGGAACCGATGCCAGTGGTCGAGCTGCCACTTCCACCGCTGCCGTTGCCGCTGCTACTGCCGGCTCCACCAGGTGCGCTACTACAGCTACTATTATTACCGCTGTTCAACATCTGAGTAGCAAACCTGGGCAGGGGCAGAGACAAGGGGCCATCTTGGCTCCTCTCGCGGAATCTGCGAGGTTCACTCGGCATGATATTCTCAGGTCGCTCGTCGACGAGCGGCGTGCCAGGCCGAGATCCGTCATGGTGCTCGTGATGCCTAGAAATAAAGAAAAAAAATTAATAATAATAATAATAAATAGCATAAACAATGAATTAGTTGATCAGTTTATAATATGAATAAGCGTTAAGCCAGCAATATGATAAGCGAAAGCGTTGGTCGCTAGTGGTTACCTGCTCGTAGCGTCGCGACGACGTTTGCAGGGCAATGAACTTCTACTGCCCTCGCAACTGGACCTTCTTGAACCATGATGCAAGATGAGCTTGCTGTCGCTGACTCTCCTGACCTCCATGCCCTTGCGACCCGAGTGAGAGGTAACGAGTAACGAGGCAATCTCCGGCTCGTCGTCTTCGGTTGCGAGTAGAATGGGGCCCGTATCCAAGAGCTTCTGGCGCTTTTTTGGCGCAAAACCCAGCTCGTCCCCGCTACTGTGGCACTCCTCGAGCTGCTCGAGTAGGTGAACGCGTTCCTTCTGTAGGTGACGGATATCCGGTGGAGGTAGAAGCGGAGGTGGAGGCCCTGGGCCGTCGACTGCAACAACATTCGGGAGAGCGTGGCGCCGGGAGGATCCTGAACAGCCAAGAAGCCCGAGGGCCGGAAGGTCGTCGTCGGCAAGAAGCTTAGAAGAGTCAGGCCCGAGTTCGTAGTCGTCGTGACTGGCGGCGCTTCCCTGGCTGAACTCGTCGTAGCTACGGAAGCGTCTGCTGAGCTGGGACTCGGGGTAGTCGGGCTCGTAGTAAGGGTCCGCCTGGTAGGAGCGCCGACTGGTGCGCGACATGCCGCTGGGGTGTCCAGGGCTTGCCCCGGGAGTGCTACCGCCGCCCGGGGTCCGACTGTAGCTGGAAGTCCTAGCACGCGGGGGAGTCTCATAGCGGGCGAAGCGGCCGCTGGAATTGCCCACCGTCACAGAGGACTCAAAGTTGCGCTCGCGCTCGCGCTCTCTCTCCCGCTCCCGTTCTCGTTCCCTTTCCCTCTCCCTCTCTCGCTCCCGCTCTCTCTCTCTCCTGAAAATACAAACACCATTACAATTTTGTTATATACTGCATTTTTAATTAAAAACCAGCAATTGATCAATCAAACTCGATAATGTATATAGGGGAGCTTGATTTTTAAATCTTTACATTTAAAATCAAATATACAGCTTTTAAGTATTATAGATTTCTTCAAATTATACCGAATTCGTTAATGTATATAGGGGAGCTTGATTTTTAAATCTTTACATTTAAAATCAAATATACAGCTTTTGATTATTATAGATTTCTTCAAATTATATCGAATTTGTTAAATTTTTATAGATCAATGGGTGCTTAATTTAGCACCTTAAAGAATTAGCGAATTTTTTTAATACCAAATAAACTTTTCATCGTTAAAAAAAAATGATTATAATGCGTTTAACTAAAAAAAAACAAATTATAGGTACACGAAATTTAACGTTTTTAATTTACATACAGTTAAAAAAATTGGTAAATTACTAAGTATGCGATAAAATTTCAAACATTCGTAAAAAAAATTTTAAATGTGTTGAACATTGCATTAAAAATTATGAAATTAATATAATAAAATCAATCAACGTCTACAGTAGCAATACATATATAAGTCAGCGAACACGACAATAATAAACAAAATAAAATTGAAAATAAAAGCTTTCATATTTTTAACACAACTCACATATAGAAATCTCAATGTTCCCTTAGTATTTTTCATAACGAAGTGAAGAGTAAAAAAATAATAATTCTCTCTCTCTCTCTCTCTCGCGACTTATGTTGTGAATGGTACCGCTTATCGGTGCCGGCGGTACTTGAGACCTTCAACTTTTTTCCTCGCGCGCCCGTTTCTCTCTGCGACCTCATTAACGATTCTCTGGCTATTCGCTTACGTAATAGCAACGAGGCGGCACTTTATCGAAGCCAACGATTGGCTGCGATTTATATTCTCCGAAAAATGGACGATGTTAAATATGAAAACGGAAAAAGTTATGGAGTAATCGATACGCCGATTATTCCGCTATTACTCTACAGGCGACGCAGCAGAATTATTAACTGGTTGATAATTTTCATTAATATGATTATGTGTTGGTTATAAATACTGGAATTCTTATAAAGTATTTGTGATCAAGTGCACATATAGATCGTTTAGAAATATCACTCGATATTTTATGTATTGTATGAAATTTTAATTTCTTTGACCACCTACACGATATATAAATATAGATGTATATAATTTATTTATAATAATAACAATGACAACAACAACAACAACGACAACGACGACGACGACGACGAAAACGACGACAACAACAACAACAGCAACAACAACAATAATAATAATAATAACGGCAGCACATTAATTTCCATACAGCTGCTAAAAGTTACCACGTAAAAAATTGAATTCGCAACTACTCTCGTGACTAAAATATTAAGCTAAGAGTTTTAAATTAACAAAATTATCTGCAGCAAAGTTTAAAAATTTGGAAATCAATAAATTAAACGAAAATTCATATTAATTAAAAATAAATAAGAATATCAAATCATAACCATAATCGTAGGGAAATCATAAAAGAATTTAATTTAAATTAAATGTTAATTAAACGCACATATTATTTCTCCGGTGGCAATAATTGTTAAGCTTGTTAAAAAAAAGTCGTTCGCAAAATTGTCGGCTTTTTCTCTGTGATTGATTGTTATTCTCTTAATTCCCCCTCCCCTGAATGAGCTACTTAAATAATATATAAGAAGCATCCTTGCTGCGTCGCTTAATAGCGTCATTTTCTTGAATTTTTTTTTTATGCTTTAAGATTTTTAAAGTATTTTTTATCAGGTGGCCCCCCGCCGATGCTCCATCTCTGGACCTCACGTCAAATCTTTTCCCCTTTCTTTACCGCGTTCCTTATGCATCCATAATTAATCAAATTTCTCACCTGATGTCGAAAAATAGTATGTGCATCTTGGGCGCTACGGGAATTCTGACATTTGTATGTCTTGTGCCAGAACTTCCTATTTCGCACTCTTGATTCACAATGTACTATTGTTATCTTACTTGTATTATGACAAATTGACATTTTTATTATGTTTTCATTTGCATTTTATAATAGCAGATTATTTTTCATTTAATCAACGGTATTGCAATATAAAAAACCTCTTCGTATACTTTATAAACCATAATTAATACAAATAATTTTTTTGACGTAAAGTGATATTACCGATTCTAACGAATATTTTCAATACCGAGATAGCTATGTACATATTGAAGAACTTTTTTTGCAATTACATAATGCTATTGAAGTTAATAAACTTTCAAATGCGTCCGTTAAAACGGAAAAGTAAAAACGTGAAAAATAAAGGCATACTTAGAGTATTTTTATTTATTACGACGATTCGAAAATTAATGAAAAAGTAGTTAAATTTGTATAAACACGAGTAAAATTATGAAATAGCAATAAACACAGTGTAAAAAATAAAAATATACTATAAATTCTTATAAAATGGCATCAACCAACTAATATAATAAATAAATAAATAAATAATAAAATAAATAAATAAATAAATAATAAGAAAAATAAATAAATAATAAGAAAAATAAATAAATAATAAGAAAAATAAATAAATAATAAGAAAAATAAATAAATAAATAAATAATCTAATAATAAATAGCTAGAATAAATTCTTGCGCAGGATTGAAAAATATTTTGAAAACGGCAAACGTCAAATAATTTCAACAAATTTTTGTTATTGCTTTTATTATTTCAATAGTATACTACTATGATCAAAAAGTAAGACCAATTTTCAATTTAAATTTCGCAGGTTTATCGATTTGACGAAACTTTTTTTTAAGTTGGTAGCACTGTGAGAGACATCTGTGTCAAATTTTATGTCAATATATTCATTAGTTTGCAAGTGACGCTCGTTTTTATGAACATTATCTCTAAAAGTGATTTAGGCGATTTTTATAATTTTAGATTTTAGTGAGCAAAGAAGTTGCATTAAATTTTGTCTTCAAAATGAAATTTCTTGTGCAGAGACGTTCAGAATGTTGCAGAAGGCCTTCGGTGAGCAGACTTTGTCGGAAAGAAATGTTTACAAATAGTACAAGCAGTTCAAAGAAGGCACAGACAGCGTCGAAGACAAAGAGCGTCCAGGACGACAATGAAATCAAAAACCTTGTGCTCAAAGATCGTCGGTTAACAATTAGAGACCTTGTTGATACTGTTGGCATTTCATTTGAATCGATTCAAGCAATTTTGAAAGATCATTTGGGTCTCAAACGCGTCAAATCTCGATTGGTTCCAAAAACACTCAATTTTTTTTAAAAAGAGAATCATTTTAATGTGTGCGAAGAGATGCTTTCTGACTACCAGAACGTCATGGAACGCATTATTACGGAACATGAGACATGGATCTATGCCTACGATCCAGAAACAACCGATCAATCGAGAGAATATCGTGCCAAAGGTGAAGCAAAACAAAAAAGATCACGTCAAAGTCGTTCAAAAATCAAGATCATGTTTACAGTTTTCTTCGATTACAGTGGTGTTGTGGATTCAGAATTTCTTCCGCCGGGCGTAACTGTTAACAAGGAATATTATTTTAGTGTTATGCCTCGTTTGCGTGGAGCTATTCGCAAAAAAAGGGCGGAATTGTGACAAGATAACTCATGGTTTTTGCATCACGATAATGCACCGTCTCACACCGCATTGATTATTCGCGACTTTTTGGCCAAAAATTCAACTCATATCGTTCCACGACTACCGTATTCGCCTGATTTAGCGCCGTGTGACTTCTGGCTGTTCAATAAACTCAAAAGACCACTCCGGGGACATCGTTTTGACTCGATTGGGGAGATTAAACGTGAATCGCTGCGTCAATTGAAGGCAATTCCGGAAAAGGACTTTTCTAACTGTTTCGAGGATTGGAAAAAACGATAGCATAAGTGTATTGTGTCGGGTGGGGACTACTTTGAAGGCAACGAAATAGATTTAAAAGAATAAAAAAGAATTTAAAAAAAAAAATAAAAAAAAAAATTTGGTCTTATTTTTTGATCATAGTAGTATTATAAATTAAACTGATCAAGCGAGGAGATCATGTTTAACTAAATGCTGCTACGAAAATGTTTCCTTTTTTAAGCTAGTGTATTACTAATAAGCGTCGGTTGCGGAACGCGTTGCAAAAACCGATCGACCGTGCGCATTTTATACTCGAACGCGATAAGCTATCTAGCTTCGATGACACGTGGGCCAGCTCAATCGCGCTCTTGCCCAAGTTATATCGAACGGAAATTGTATAGAAAGCAAAACTAATCGCAGAGAGGCTCCCGAACAACGAAACGCGCACCCGGCAACGTCGCGTCGGCTCGAGTTGTTTTTCTCGCAACAGTGAGACATTTCGTCGTTACCGCATCTGTCGACAACGTAGCGTCTGCTTCGATTACCATCATTGAAAGCGACAATTTTTCCACGCAAGTGTCCACTTTACCACCACCTCTCGCTGATAAAAAATCTTGCTATGGGTAAACTCCATAGCAGGACTAGATAGTGAAAACACGTATTTTTAATGCAAAGTTCATCAAAATTATAAAAAAAAAATTGTTATTAAAAATTTCAATAATAATTGTATTCATTATACATAAAATTATGCCATTTTTATATACTATTACTATATAATTTTGAAAAACTGCATACAAATTTACTGATTTGTTAAGCATATCAGATCATTTAATTTTATAATTAGCAGGTCAACTAAATGAACAAAAAAATGAAAAAAAATAAATAAATAAATAATAATAAAATAAAAAAAAAAAAAACCAAAAAAAACGGAAATAATTTTTAATTAAAAAATCGGATGCATAATTTGCTTAATTGTATCTATACATAAAAAAAAAATTTCGGCATTTCGAGTGATTATTTAAGTGCAACAAAAATATCACCTGTTATTCTGAACGAAAAAATTTAACCGTTTTACCCTCAGCCTTTGTATAAATGAGCGCATAAAAAATACCGTTAGAAGAAATCCTTATCTTTATGAAACGATACCCATATTTCTTTAATGCTATTTCTTTTAAAAAAATATATGTATGTGCTTCCAATGCGTGCTACTTCATTATTTTACAGATTAACCGTTAAAAACGAGAGGCTCCGAAGAGCCGAGAAAAGAAGCTAATCTGTAACGGAAAATTTCGTCGAAAAGCGCGAAAGATGATAATTGCGTTTCTCGCATAACGCTTGACACGATTGCCGATCTCGATATATTTTATTTTTCTATTGTATGCATCATGTATAAAAAAGCAAAAAAATTACCATGATGAAAACAGTTTCCTTTGATAAAGCCGGTTACTTTTTTTTTATTATGTCTTTCAGAAAGCGCTCGTGCGCTATATCAACCAGTTGTGTGCTCCGATGAAGCCGTTCGTTAATATCGACAGCGATAAAAAATAGAACGAAGGAGTCAATTAAGCGCATACGATCCGCGTCAAGGGTGAGCGGGGCAGTTTAAAAACCAAAGCGAACGTAACGACAAAAAGCTGATTCGTTTCGAGATTAAAAAAAAAACCAAATTTGTTACGCCCCCCCCCCCAAGTCTAAAAAACGGTTGAAGAAAAGTATTTAAAAATAATTTTGTTTTTTTTTTGTTACAAGGTATTCGATAAAAATGGTCGCGTTACGCGAGAGATAAAAGGTCAGCATTGTCGAGTTGCACTTGTGGTACGAATAAAGCATTAAAAAGGAGAAAAATACTCACCCGTGAGAGGGAAACCTGTGCTGTAGATGCTGAGGCTCGTAATACTGGGTGGTGAGGGCCCTCTCATCGAGAGTATGCTCGGTCGCGTGAGCCTTCGCTGCGGACTTGATATCCATGAAGGCGACCGTAGCGGAGGCGCCCTGGCTGCCCGAGCCGCCTGAGCCGTTGCCGCCACCCGAGCCAGCCTCGCTGCCCTCGCAGAGGGGGCCGCCGGAACCGCCGCCGTCCACGGGGCACTCCTCGCCCCGCGGCAGCAGCTTGACGCTCTGCACGCGTCCATACCTGCAAACGAAGGGCGAACGCGTTAATCCTCTCCTTCTTCTCCGTCCTAACCTAACGCGTCGGCGTCAGTCTATCCAACCAGTTTGCGCCTCGGCACACTTACCGAGGACTTTTCTACCCCTATCTTTGCGCGGCCGCTCGTAAATCGACGCGCTCCTACTCACCTCTCGATTTTTCAACTCTTTGTTCTCGCGTAATGTTTTACTGTAGATAATCGTGCAGAAGGACAGTAAATGCGATCATCGAAATAAGTTCTCCGTGTGGGAAATGGCTCGCTGCGTGATGCGAGTAACGTACAAGTAACGTTCGTGGAAGCTAGAAAATCGAAAAAGTCGAGAGGCGGTATAACCAAGCGATACTGAAAAATTCATGATTTTTATTGCAGTGGTGTGTGCCGTGTCATTGAGTCATTAAGGGGTTACCCCCAGTTGTAGCTCAACAAAAAAGGCCTTTTTCATGAATTTTTTTCAAGAAAACTACAAAACTTTTTTAAACGATTATTATATCATCTTAAAGAATACATCTTGAAGAACTTTCAGTAATTTTTTTATTGCAAAATATTACATTGTTAAGTGGCAAATGGCCGCCAATGAAATAGTGTTTTTATTTATACGGTTTGCGGTGACCAACATTGCGGCAAAGTAGATCATTTGAAACAAAAAATGTGGATAGATTTAGTTAAATATAAGTATAAACTAGTCTTTAATCGAAGGATTTAAAAAAATATTTATTTATCACAAAATGGCGGACAGTCAAAGTTAATGGTTCAATTTTAACGAAAAAAAACGGCCGTTTTTTGGCTATAAAACAGCCATTTTTTTTCGAAACAAAAAATCGAACGATGAAAGACAACATTTTTATGTATTAAATAAGCCTGCAAAATTTCAAGAAGATCGGTTCATTAGTGTTTGAGTAATCTTGGTCACCGACTTTAGAAATGCCATTTCGAGAAAAACGCGTTTAAAGTTTTAATTGCGGGTTGTTTACACAACGGATTCTTCTCTTTCAACGCTCATATCTCAGTCAATTTTGTTCGGATCGACTTGAAATTTCCAGATCATATTCTCAGATACTTATACTTCAAAAAAATGCAATTAACAAAAGATCGATTTTTTCAAAGTCGCAAGTAGGGGTAACCCGTTAAATCGAACGAGATGGCACAAGTAGCTTAGAATTTTTCGTTCGATTCAGAGGCACGCGTATCGACTCATATATACATTTTCAGCCTACTAACCCGTACGGCGACTCTTACCTACGGAGCATCGTCAGCGTGTAAATGGTTTCCATACGCGCAAGCGCCTTCTCGATCGTATTAACATTTTTCTATACGTCCTTCTAGGCTGTATAGACATTCTATGCGTCCTTTTAGGCTGTATATGTGCCAGGAGAAAAAAAAGTTAACAGCGCCACTGCTATGTATTTGTCGCTTCATATAGCCTAGCATGTGAGTCTTCATCGAAACTTATATTTTCGAAACGCGTAATAAGACTTATGTATGTTGAGCGAAGGAGAGAGAACGAGATAGCGATAAGAGCGCGCGCACCATTGCTCCCACGTGACCACCCTATCTCTGTCTCGCTCTCTCCTTCGCTCAGTATGTACATTCAAGCGACCACGGGGCTCTGCTTTTCTTTTGTTTTCTTTCAGTATAGTGTATCGTTGGTCGGTAATATTCGTTCTTAATATGTGAGAAGAAGAATAAAAATGGACAATTTATTAAATAATGAAAATAAGACGAGTGATAGTGACAGTGATGAAGAATGCAAACGTGAATTAAATAAACTAATAGAAAAAGCAAAGTCTAATATAATCCCGCAAAATTAAAAAATTTAATAATAAGTGATTTTAAAGTGATAATTTTTTAGTTTATAATTTTGTTTGTGATTTAGATAAATGATTTAAAAGTTTTTTGTGTGAAGAAATTAAATTTAAAATATTTAAAAAAGTTACTGTTTTTTCATGTTAAATAAGAGACTAAAATTCATTGATTATACAAAAAATGTGTTAAACAAATATAGTATTGTTATGATAAAAATAACATAAGAAAGTATTTATATTAATTATAATAGTATTAATATTATTAATAAGCCTTCAAATCTTATAAAAAAAACTTTTGTTAAAAATATTATTCTGTATAAATATTTAATAAATATACTCAAGAAATTTATATTTTTTAATAAATAATAATTGTTCAAGAATTAATTTTATTTTTAAATATTAATCCATTTACTATTTTTTTTAATTTCATAATTTATATTTATATTTACATTATGTTGTCTGTCACTTTTTGACACACATGTACATGTACGCGTGTGTGTACAAAATGAGCATGCGTTAGCAGACGATATCTGTAGTTTACGAACTGTCAGTACGGGTTCGAAATTGCATTTAATTGATATGCAACAAAATAAAATTAATTATTCTGTTAACTAAGTAAGAGTCTTCGTACGGGTTACAAGGCTGAAAAATTTTTTAAGCACCATGAGTGAACCTCGCGTCATTAAAGCTTTCGGCTCATATTTTGTGGATGGATAGAGGCGCCTTAGTCGCTCGCTGCGCTCGCGACTGCGGCCCTACTATCCATCCACAACATATTTTGCCTCAAGCTGTAATGACGCGAGGCTCGCACAAGGTACATAAATAACTAATATTGTATGCTAAATCTATCTGCCGCTGGCTCTTAGCCGCTGCGTAACGCGAACGCTAGCGTCGAAATATACATGCATATATGATATACGGCTCCGGGGTATTCATGCACGCACATAAACGGCTTACACATAAAAAATGAAACGAGTAAGTCAGCCTTGTTCAATCGTGCCGTCATTCCGCGACAATATTATCGAAGGACGCCTCTCGTCGTCCCCAGTAATGCCGAGAAGTAATTCAATAGCTTCTCCAAGATAGAAGTAAACGCGCTATTGTAATTCGCGCTGTAAACTAACATCGTCGAAATTTTATTTGTTTCCTTTGGATTTTTGAAATATTTTACTTTATTAAAGAAATCGAAAAAAAATATATACACTTAATATTTGTTTGCTATTAAGAAATCTTGCAACAAATATTGCTCACAATGTGAAGCACAGAACTTAATAAAGATTTATAAAGGCCTTTCAATTGTTTGTTCAAACTTTTATTATTAGGTCAAGTTGCATGCGTTGCCTGTAATTTAAAAAATTGTACACAACCTAACTTGCGCAAGTCGTATTAACGCAGTGAAAAATACGATAAGGGAAAAAAACATTACATTTCACCAAACACTTTCCATATAGAATTTTGCTTGTATCCAAGATTGCGACTTTTACTATTCTACTAATATCTTCTTTTAGGAAAAAAAGTAAGAAAAGAATGTAGCATAAAGTCGACGTTTGCGATCCCATTTTCTGCGATGATATTTCCGCTTTATTTTTCTGGAGAAAAAGAGAGAAGAGAAAAGTCGATAGATGAGGAAAAAAAGAGGAGAAAAAGGAGGAGGAGGAGAAAAGAAGATTTGCGTATATCCCTTGGCTAACTAAAAGGAAGCGCGAGGTTCGCAGGAAGCTGCTAAGTTCATTCTGAGCGCGAGCGTAAAAAGTGGCCATGCGCGCGCTCGCAATCGTAACATAAAATTTTTCCCTCTCGCTCCCACGTACGCGCGGGTCAGACTGCCTCGGCAGCAGGTCGTTGTGCATGTGGCTATAATACGAGGGCAGTCCCAAAAGTACCTGACCCGACAAAGAAAACAGTAAAAAAAATTGCGAAAATGTTTTTTATTTTTCAACATATTCTCCTTTCAGTTCGATACACTTTTCCCAACGATGTTCAATAGCTTCGATACCCGCTTTATAGTAGGAACCGTCAAGCTCCTCAAAATACCTATTAACCGCAGACTCTACCTCTTCATTGTTGGCAAATCTTTTGCCGCCGAGCCATTTTTTCAAATTCAGAAAAAGAAAATAATTCGAGGGAGCCAGATCTGGCGAATAGGGTGCGTGAGGAAGCAATTCGAACTTCAACTCATTGATTTTAGCCATCGCAATGACGCACGTGTGGACTGGTGCGTTGTCGTTATGAAACAACACTTTTTTTCGTCAGATGGGGCCGTTTTTTCTTAATTTCATCACTCAAACGCTGCAATAAGGCTGCATAATATGCGCCGTTGATTGTTTTCCCTTTTTCGAGATAATCAATAAATATTATTCCACGCGCATCCCAGAAAACGGATGCCATGACCTTGCCAGCTGACTGAACTGTCTTTGCTTTCTTTGGAGCCGGTTCTCCCTTTTTAGTCCACTGCTTTGACTGCTCCTTGGTCTCAGGTGTAAAATGATGGACCCATGTTTCGTCCATGGTTATGAATCGACGCAAAAACTCGGCTTTATTGCTGCGAAACATTGTCAAACACTCGATAGAAACAACCTCACGTTGCTGTTTGTGCTCCATTGTGAGCAAACGCGGCACCCATCTTGCGCACAGCTTTCTTATGTCCAAACTTTCGGTCAAAATGCGATGCACAGCACTTTTTGAAATGCCTGCCATGTCTGCTATCTCGCGCACTTTTAGCCGACGGTCATCCAATACCATTTTGTGGATTTTCTTCACATTTTCTGACGTAGTGACCTCACTTGGTCGACCACTGCGGTGTTCATCTTGGCAGCTCTTACGACCTCGCTTAAACTCAGCTACCCAATATTTGACCGTTGTAAACGAAGGAGCAGGCTTCCCCAGAGTAGAATCCAACTCGGCTTTGATATCGGTTGGACTTAGACCTTTCAAATAAAAGTATTGTATCGCATAACGATGCCCGATTTTTTCCATATTTACAAATTCACTGAGAGCGTTCACTTTAGATGTCTGTAAAAAAAATAATAATAAACGTACCGTTATGAATTTTTCACATTAAGTTGTTGAAAGGTGGTATTGTCAATCGTAGTAATTGTTTTTTTAAAACTACCTGTATTCATAAGTCAGGTCGGGTACTTTTGGGACTACCCTCGTATATACGTTCACAGTGAATAAAAAGAGTAAAGCGCCGCGCGCGAAGAAAACGAAGCAAGATCTCCAAGGTTTGGCCCGCAGGCGAACGAGTTT
>OX465096.1:73921-118175 GCA_949987625.1 Chalcis sispes
ACACGAACGCGACGTACTCGAATTCGTTGAGTAAATTCCTTGGACTCGGGCATATCTTGAACTCGAGCTCGCTTTCTTTCTATCAGTTCGGTAACCTCTGACGTTCGTAGTGCATACATAACAACGTGCGTATCCATTTCGCCTTCATTTTTACAATTTGTTTTTATTTATCGTTGAATATTATCTCTGGCTATAGCCTCCTTTTACTTAAACACATGACTGGTTAGATTGAAACATACATAAATTGCTGTTCATTTTATTTTTACGGCGTTTTTATTAGATCCTTACTGCATTTTTCCAATTTCTTTCAATTATTACTTTTTATGCAAAATTTAAAAAATTTTGATTAGACTGTAGATTTATTATAATGTCAAAATTAGTTTGCTTTAATATTAGTATTATTGAAAAAGTAAGTTATTTGCAAAAGCTAAAAATTTTAATTAATTAAATTATAATAAATTTACTAACATTTATTATCAAGTTTTTTTTCTAATTTAAATACAAAAAATATTAATTTAAGTGAAAAAACTTGATTTGTAACGTTAAGTTTTATCGAATTTGAAACTAAACACAGTACGGAAAAGGTATATCCAGAAAATTTCCATGCAATATTAGTTAATAGATGATCTCCTGAATTAAGGAAAAATTAATATTTATTTCTAGTAAATAGTCATACATTAATTATTATTATATTTTATGAACTTCATAAGAAAAATACTATAAAATATATTGATTTTTATAAATAATTTTAAATGTATTATCTTCTGTTAACTGTAAATTGTATAGAAATTTTTTGTAAAAAATTTTCTGCGTATATGACAACATTATTTTAGATAGTTTAACTATGCATGTTTATAAGTAAAAGTACCGATTTTATAAATTGTAACAGCAGAAACAACAACAACAACGACGACAGCAACATAATGAATTAATGAGAGCGCGAATATCGTAGCGAAAATTGAAAAAAAATATAATTTACGATGTATAAGAAACCAGAAGATCGACGAGGTTGCGTTAGAAAATAATGATCCACAACGACGTGGAGGAAAGTACCTCAAATAGTCGTTCCAGCTGCTTTGCAGCCTTTCGCTAATACGGTACTCTTTAACCTTTTGGGGCACGGTGGTATTAAAAATGTCCCACTTTTTTGATGCGTGATAACGCATGGTGGGACATTTTTTGACCCACCTCGAAATATTGGAATAGCTGTTTTTATATCATTTTATATCTTTATTAATAAAAATACCCCAATTTTATTCAATTTTGAATAATATAAAATTTCTGTGCAACATGGGTATTTTTATTTTCTAAAATTCCGTGCCTCAAAGGATTAAACTTTTTAATTAATGATTTTCAAAAATTTTTCAAGTTAATTGCTTCTTACCATTATTATTACTGTTAAATTAAGTTCTGTTGCTATGACGATTAAATAATGACGGAAAAATCTACGAATTGCCAATCTAAAAATATTTTTTATAAAGCTTATAATGAAAAACAGTTGATCAATCGACACAACCCTTTATCGCTGCTTATTTATATATATATATATATATTGTTCTGGGGCGCAATACAAAAGGAAAGACTATCATGTTGTCATGAAGACGCTGGTACCGCGAGAAATCACTCGAGCTCACGAATGTGTCTCCGTTTCTCAAATCTACCCACCGAGACGAAATTTCGCGGTTACCCCACGAACGATCTTTTGACCGCTTCCTGTTTTCTCTTCCAAAATTCTTATGCGACCCTTTCAAAAAGTTCTCAAATAATGCAATGGTACTTTTATTTTTTCGTAATTTTTTTTTCTTTTTTAAGTCTCCTTTAAATTATCCGATTTTTTTCCGAACGGCGGAAATGAACGTTTACCGTTCATATAACCTCGCGCTCGCAAAAAATTTCTCATATCGACGGAAAGCTGCTTTTCTATTACTTTTCCGACGACGGGAACCATATGTTCGCGTGAATTATTCTACGCGTCTCGATTAAATAAATATTTTACTTTATCAAGCAACGTGCCAATTTAATGGTTTGAATTTATATGTTAAAAAGGAAAAAAATAAATTGGTCCAGATTTTTTTTTCACCCAATTGTTACTTTTCTAGAAAAATGTTTGCGCCACGAAAAAAAATAATTAATAAAATATTGAGTAAACGAGTAAATTGGATAACAACCGATCAATTCCCCTCGTCGGCTTAGCAATAATAACGTACTTTCTATTAGTAAATTATTTAATTATTAAGGATATTTGGTGATAGGTTTGACGATTGAAATAAATATATCCGATCAAGCTTTTCATTATTAATTGACGACACATTCTGTTCAATGGATATTCAGCTTAGCGTCGATATGCTACTGAATTATACTTGAATCGGATTAACGGTACTTCTGTTTGCTGTTGTGAATTATGGGAAGAAATAGTTGTTTCCAAGAGCCAAGAAGAAGAAGATAAAGACAACGAGAGAGTTAGAGGAAGCCCGAGCAAAGCAGACATGTACTAACATATATTTTGCATATAGACACTACCGAAAATTTTTCGACTGCTCAGATAATTTTTTTTATATTTTTTCAATGTAACTCTCAGTGTTTGCACAATACTTAAAGCTATAGTATCAATAAAATTTACTGAAAATTCCTTTAGAACCTTTTCTTAAGATTTAAGGAATGTAAAAAAGTGATCCTAGCTTTTAATTAAAATGTTCGGGAAAAGCGGACACTACTTGTCCACGTTATTAAGTTATTTATTGTGATTAAATGATATAAAGATATGTAAATTTGCATGATTTGAATCAAAATTGTGAATCCATTCTTAAAAAACGAGAAAAAGTAGAAAGCTTTAAAGAAAGTTTTATTGTATTATTAAAATTTGACTTTTTTTATTTAACCTATTTTTTTAATTTTTTTTTCTTGGCATGTCTGCTTTGCCAAGGTTTCCCCTATCATTTAAGAAATATAAAATTTCGAAAAGCCTCCCGGTGCGAACCGCGAGGGCTTGAACGTGTACTTTTTTCCCTCACCGCAAGTAATAGCAATACCCATTCCTTTTGTACTATATTAAAAATAGAAAAGCCCTTATTATAAGAAATTAAATAAAAAAACTTAATCCTTAGACAAAATAATCGTAAAAAGAAAAAAAAAGTTGCAAAATATTTTTTTCTTTTTCTCAAATTTTTCCACGTCTTTACATATCCTCTTATATCTTAATGTCTTTATTTTTCTCCAATTTTTGCCGAGTTCACTGAGAACATATTGTGAAAACTAGAAGGATTACTTGTATAAAAATTTAAGATAATTTTTTGAATAGTTTTTAGATGATTGTGAGTGACATGCCCCTCGAGAAATTAAATGGTCGAATATAAATGCGCATATAACCGCGCCATCTAAAATATATCAAGAGCCTATTTTATAAAAGCTCATTCATCAAAACTTCCTCCGACTTTCTGAATAATTTCAGTAATTTGCCAGAGTTGAAAAAAAAACCCTCTTTCATTGATTTAATATAGTTGGCGGTATGTCATAAAATACACATTCTTACCGAAAATTCATCAAAACCGCCGATGGTGGCAGCCATTTTTACAAGAACGAACTGTGGGAGAAATAGAGCAAGAAAATATACCGGGAAGTAAGAAAGAAAGAAAAAAAGAAAAAAAGCATTTATTTATCCATATAACGTCGTAAAAGCAGGTATAGGATGAATGAAAGAGAGAAAGAGGGAGAGAGAGAGAGAGAGAGAGAGAGAGAGAGAGAGAAATAGCGAAAGGCAGAGAGCACGAGTCGTTCGACAGCGGCAGCAATCTATATTTGCTCGGCGAAATCCACGTACCACGAGATGAGAAGAGAAAATAAAAGAAAAGAGAGAAAGCGGGCGAGCGAGGTTGAAGAAGGAGATGTGGCAACAGCGCTATGACTCAGCGCTCTCTCGATGCCCCTCCACGTTCTCTCGGGCCGCAGCTGACGCGCCCTCGAGCGAGGATCCCCTCCAGTGCTCGACTCGTCCTGCGGACCGCCGGCTAGATTCCCCTCTTGCCTCTTTGTATCCTTTTTCGCACGTTCCAGACTCGGTTCCCCTTATCGCGTGCGCCGCCGTCGACAACCCGTTTGCCGTACCTTCTCCCTTCTTCCATCTCGCATCCGCCGACCCACGCTCCCGCCGCATGCGCACGCACATCTCTGCCTGTTTTACTATATTCAAGTTCTTAGACAGCGTCGCGTTTCGTGCAAACCGTCGAGGTGCTTACTTAACGCGCCTACGCGTCGTCTCTCTCTCTCTCTCTCACACACACACTCTCTCTTACTCTTTATCTCTCTCCCTTTCCCTTTATATATGTGATCATTCGATTTATCTTTCTACTAATTTAGCTTATCCATTTGGACAATTCTGATGAATTAAATAAAGATTTCAAAAAAATATGAAAAATAAGTTAAAATTTTGAGAGCTGCTTGGAGAGCTGTGGAATAATTATATCGCAACTCATTCGTTTGTTCGATTAAAATCAGCACGCGCGCAATATTATACGCCATAAGAGGACAAAGTGGAGCAGTCAAGGCTGTGCCGAGAAAGAACGGCGTGTAGCGGGCAAAATAGAAGAGGGGGAGGAGGAGGAGAAAAAGAGAACAGATTCGCGCGAAGCGTTCGTAGTGGCGATTATTCCATGGAGACGGGAGCGACGCACAGATATGTCAAAGGCGGCGACGCGGGCAAGACACGCGAAGTGCAAACCCAGGCTCGAAAAGAACGAATTTGACCGCTTGACAACCTCGTGCGGGTCGCACTCTGACGCACGTCGCTTTACTTTCTTTCAACTTACTCAATTACTCCATAGGGGTGTATTTCCGAAAAGCGCATACCTCCTATTCATTTGAAATTTGGTATACATATGTATGTTGACATCCTGAACACGAATATAGCGATGAAAATACCCGCAAATGTTGTTTTCCTACGTATTTTTAATTATTTTGAGGCTACGTATCATATGCATGATCATTATACCGCCATTACTCCATTAGTTTCAGCTTTAATAGCTTACTTACGCATTTTACTGCGGGAAGGTTGGAGTTTGGACTTTAAAATGCATTTTTTTATTTATTTAATTTTTTTATTTTTTTTTATTTTTTTTTATAATTTTTTATAATTTTTTATATTTTTTTTATATTTTTATTTTTTTTTGTTTTTTTTATTTTTTTTTTATTTTTTGTAATTTTTAAATATTCTGTTTTTTGTATTTTTTAATGTTTTTATATTTTTTTTTATAATTTTTAATTTTTTCTTGTATTCAAATATGTGTGTTTATTGGGTTGGGTTATTTTTGGGGGGTTTATGGGGCGAAGCCCCCCATTACTTGTTGATAAATCAATTTTTTTTTATTATTTGTTTGAGATGAACTTTTTACGATCTCCAGTGTCCGGATATCGAGACTCATCCTGGTTGGTTTAATTTTTTGTATCATCATCGGAAATATTTATTATCTGGTTTTGCTTTGTGTAATATTGTATATTCGAGTGAGATTAGAAGTGACCAGATCTTTATTGCAGCGCATTTTTGGAGCCTTAAATTCTTAATCGAGTCCTGTTTTTACACTCAGTGTAAAAATATGGAAGTATACATAGCCTCAAAATAATCGAAAATACGGAGGAAAAAAGCATTTGCGGGTATTTTCATCAGTATATTCACGTTCAGGATGTCGAAATACATATGTATACCAAGTTTCAAATCAATCGGAGGTTTGCGCTTTTCGGAAGTTTATTCCTCCATAGGTCGTTTTCATCAAAAGTCGAGAGTCGCTGATAAACTGTTTTTAGCAAACTTTCTGTCGAATGCCCGTTATTTAAAATGTTAAATTATGTTTTCTAAACATTAAGTACCTAAGTGTGCTGACAAGCGCACAAATTTAGATTTAGATATCAGCCAAATTGGTCGCTTAAAACCTCGAGGCTTTTACCGATTCGTAAAGCACTGCATTTAATCGCATGGGCGCTTTCGTTATAATTTTATTCATTACTGTGTGAAAAAAGAAAGAATGAGAGAGAGAGAGAGAGAGAGAATTATTATCTCTCGAAATTTTTTTGATATGTTCGTTTAATTTAAGTGCAGATTTATCGATGCGTGTTAATTTGTTGGACGAGAAAATGAAACGCAGCAGAAAAACCAAATTATCGTAACCGAGCGAGGGAAAAAGAAGTAAAGCATGTATGTCGGTTTTTTGGTCTCCAGAAGGTTGCGCACTCTTATCCCATAATAATGACAAAAGAAAACGGAACGCTCGTGAACCCGTGGGGACTAAGAACTCGGACAGACATTGTCGTGTTCGCGAATCAGTTTCGTATAAATTCCTTTTGGGTGCACCTTTGGTCAATGTTCGTACCTCGTTTCTTTTTTGCGCGAGCTCAAATTTTTCTCTTTCGTTCAATGTTTTATTTTTCCACTGTCGAGAGCTCGCGCGCGCGCGCCTACACGTTATAATCCGTATATGAAAGGAAAAATTTTGTTGGATAGACATCGCCGACGATACATGCAATCTTTCGTCAATTAACGGGGAGTCGATATTCCGACGAAGATTTCCTTTCCCAAGCGCATGCACAACAAATAGGAGCCTTTCCATCGTTTCCACCCATCAATCCCCTAGTAATATCGTTTCGCATACCTGAAACAAAAAAAAGCACAAAAATTGTTAAACTACATCGAAAAGTATAATTTCAATATCAAAAACAACGTTAACATTTTATATAAATTCAAATTTCGTGCATAAAACCAAACGTAAAGTCGCCATAAAATTAAAAAAAATATGAGAAAGAGAGAGAGAGAGAGAGAGAGAGAGAGAGAGAGAGAGAGAGAGAAAGTTATAAAACAATAATATAAACTAGCTGCCGTATCGACACGTGTTCTTGGGCCTATAGAAAAGATTAGCTGGATCGAACGAGCTGATAATTTATTTCATGAAGTGTTGCAAGTATCAGCGCGTCCTCGTCGATTTTTTTGTTTTTTCTTTGCCGCTCATATTCGTGCGGAGTCGTGCATCTTTCGAGGTGAACATGGAAACTTGCACACGGCATTGAAAAAGTAGGAAAAGGATTTTTTGCTGCCGCTGTTCGAAAGTCGGTCCACGTGGTTGTTCGTTTTTCCATTGCGCCGATTATTTATGATAGTTACACAAACCACTTTGTAATTTTACAGAAACGAACGTCGAATTGGCTCGTTATCATTCGATTTGTTTCACAAACGTCTTGTAGAAAGCCGCGAGCGCATGAAAAAGTGCCCGACCTCTTGTTGTATCGCTGTATATTTTTTATACTTAATTCTATTTTATAATATGTCGTTATACATTAAAATTTGTACACTCAGAAAAATTCTATAGTAAAAATTACTATATTTGATAATATCCTGAGAACATACTTTTTTACAAATTTTTTCGTTTTCTTTAAAAATTAAATATTTAATGTATTGAAAAATTAACATTTACTTATCTACTTATTTAAAAATAATAAAAATTATATTGAATTGTAGTATAATTTCCAAATTTATTATAGTAAATTTTAGTATTAAAAATAGTAAAAATTAATTCGAAGTTCAGGAATATTTCTAAACCCACCGTAGCAAATTTTACTATTTTTTTGTTGTAAACTTTACTGTTTAAAAAGTATGTTCACGCTATGCTATTGAAAAATAGTAAATAAATTTTATTTTTATTGTGATAATTACTATGGGATTTCTCTCAGGGTAAAAATATTATGGATTTATTAATATCAATGGTTAGACAAATAACAGCGCCAAAATACTCTTGATGAAAATTACTAATAAAATATAAAAAGAGCTTAAAATTAATATATATATATATATATATATATGGGACGTTCCAATGAATTCTTAGTACATTTCGGAGTCGAGTTTTATTTTTTTCTGAAAATTTGACAACTTTTAGTTTATAACAAAAAAAAATATCATGCTTAGTATCAGCTCAAAATATTAATTTTTAAAAAAGTTATGCATATTTAAAAAAAAAAGGAGTAAAATTTTTAAACTATTATATTTCAAATGCTAATTATCGGAATGACGTAAATTTTTTTTCAATTACGCCAGTAATATTCAACTTGTGAAATTTATATAATTTAATACAAAATTTTTTTATAAAAAAAAGTAACAGCAATTTTTTAAACAAATTAAGTTTTTTAATCGAAGGGCACATACGATTTTCAATTTTTTTATGTCAAATTAAAGCCTAATCTTTCTCTTTTAATTTGGTAAAAAAAATTTTTTTGACATTTTAACAGAAAAAAAAATTAGAGCCATTTGAAGCCGACGCTCGGTGCTTCTTGTCTTATTTAGCTGTATACTTAACATACGTGCCGCATTAGTAAGTAAACAAAGTATTTTAATCAAGGCGCCCATTTGATTTTCAATTTTTTTATGCCAAATTAAAGCCTAATATTTCTTCTTTAAATTCGTAAAAAAAAATTTTTAGACACGTTAATGGAAAAGAAAAGGATTTTTTTTTTTTATAACAAGATATTACTTATTAAGACACTGAAGAAAAAAAATTATTAAATAGCATATGTTAAAATGAATATTAAAATCTCAATTTTGATTCCATGAAAAAAAAATCAATGTGCTTTGAAATAAGGAAGAAGCTTGAAGAAGTTAACAAAGCGCTCCTTAAGCAACCGCTGTATTATGCAGCGCATGTACATACATCATAAGGCTAAATGCGGCGCGGCGCGGTGGGAAGCACCGAGCGTCAGCTTCAAATGACTAATTTTTTTTCGATTAAAATGTCGGAAATTTTTTTTTACCAAATTGAAGGAGAAAGATTTGGCTTTAATCTGTTTATAAAAAAATTGAAAAACGTATGTGCCCCTCCATTAAAAAACTTAATTTGTTTATAAAAAATTGTTGTTACTTTTTTTTATAAAAAAATTTTGTATTAATTGTATACATTTTATATGTTTAATATTATTGGCGTAATTGAAAAAAAATTTACGTCATTCCAATAATTAGCATTTGAAATATAATAGTTTAAAAATTTTTTACCCTTTTTTTTTTTAAATATGCATAACTTCTTTAAAAATTAATATTTTCAGCTGATACTTGGCATGATATCTTATTTTGATATAAACTAAGTTGCCAAATTTTCAAAAAGAAATAAAACTCGACTCTGAAATATACTAAGAATTCATTAGAACGTCCCATATATAAAGAAGGTTGAATCAGAGAAAAAGAAAATGGTTTCTCATACGATAAAGTTGTAGGATAGGTTTGGCAGTTACCTAAATTCACTTGTGTGTAGAAAGTTTCAGAGCTTACGTACACGTTTTGTTCTCGGCTTTGTGTATTACGGGCGCGGCGCGGGCGAAGCCAGTGCTCGCGGTACTGATCTCTTACTAATTGGAATAGCTCTCTTTAGCCTTTCAATCGAGCGAATACCTTTATGTACAGCCATAAAAACTCGCTGTAAAATGTCTCGCTTTAACTGCACATGGTTATTTTTAAATTTTTATCAAGTAAAAATTATTTTACAAAAAATATCACTAAATATTATATATAATTATGTCGTGTAGATTATCTCAAAATGAAAATAGTTATGCGGCATAACTTATTTAGTAATACGTCAGTATGCACTAGCATTTTTTTTATTTTTAATTATTTTATTACGAGACGCTCGGGGCTCAATAAACAAATGGACATTACTTGGAAAGAGTGACCGCAAAAAAGCGATTTTTTCGCCTGATTTTACAATTTGATAGCGGCCTTGAGAGAATACATAAAATTGTTTCATAAGTTGCAAATTAACCATGATCAAAAGTCAAAAGAGGCATTACTTTTAGTTTTTTGAAAAATTTTATATATTACCCCCAATTGGCGGTTGTAATACCCAAATAACTAGTAAAACTATACACAATATGTCGGAAAAGTTCCCGAACTTATTTTGTAGCGCTTGTACGAGTGGCGCCACCTCTTGGACGACACCGGTACTATGTTGCTACATCCCTCTGGAGTGTCTGAGAATTTTTTCACCAGTATTCGTTCATTAGTTGCCGAGATAGACGTGCTTGAGTGAAGGTGTGTTTAGTACCCCGGTGCAAGCTCTACGATGGATGAGAAATTTGAACATCGTGGCGCAATTAAATTCTGCTATAAACTTAAAAAAACTTTCCCGGAAACGAAAAAAATGACCGATTCGGCTTACGGTGAAGGTGTAGTGTCGCGTACAACTGTTTACACGTGGTTCAGTCGGTTCAAGAAGGGTAGAGAGTCGTTAGAAGATGACGAGAGAAGCGGCCGGCCGTCAACAGCTGTTACCGATGAAAACGAGGCTCGCGTGCGCGCGCTACTGAAGCAGGATTGCCACATGTCTCTCAGAATGTTGGCAGACGAACTGAACATGAGCAAGGATAGCGTCGCGTTGATTTTGAAAGAAAAAATGAACCGCAGGAAGGTCTGCTCTCGATTTGTTCCGCACTTTCTCACACCAGAGCAGAAAGAAACTCGCATCCAATGTTGTCAAGATTTTATCGAGACTTGCGACACCACTCCGGGCTTTTTAACCTCAATTGTGACTGGAGACGAGACTTGGTGCTTTCAATACGATCCTTCCACGAAGCGCCAGTCATCCGCTTGGCTCAGTCCGGGCCGTGCGAGGCCTCAAAAAGTGCGCCAAGAAAAATCACAGGTAAAGACGATGCTCATCGCTTACTTCGACTCCAAAGGCCTGATACACAAAGAATTTGTGCCCCCAAACACCACCGTGAATGCTGCGTATTACGTAGAGGTGTTAAAACGTCTGAAGCGCCGGATTAATCGCATCAGACCCGAGTACAAGGAACCGGGATCGTGGAGTTTGCTGGATGACAATGCGCCTGCTCATTCTTCGAACATTGTGAAGCGTTATCTCGCCGAAAATCAGATCCCACGCATCAATCACGCCCCATACTCGCCAGATCTGGCTCCAGCCGACTTTTTCCTATTTCCCAAGCAAAAATGGCCTTGAAAGGACGATTTTTTGAAGATGTACCGAGCATTCAAGCGGCTTGCACCGAGCGTCTCACAGCGATAACTTCAGAGGAGTACCAGAGAGCCTTCGAATCACTCATGGAGCGCTCATATGAGTGTATATATAGGGAAGGGGACTATGTTGAAAGTTAACTGGAATAAATTTCTTTAGATGTAATTTTCGATTTTTTATTTCAAAAGTTCGGGAACTTTTCCGACATACTGTGTATACTCCGTATATATACATAAAAACTGTAGCTGCGGTGGTGGCTCGTTATAGAATAAAGGAATGCTTTACGGAGCAGAGTAATAATGGGCTTCTGGATACGGAGTAAACGAGTCACGCAAAGCTGCGCCTCTCCCGGCAAGGAAATCTTGTGCCAAAGTTAACGGACCGGTCCAAACGCGGGAGATCGTAATTTAGATTTTAGAGGAAATTATACTAAAGTCGGGTCACCGTTAAAGGAAACGTAGAAATGGCGATTGCGTTTCATGGTGCGTTTTTTGAGCTCCGCAACCGTATCAGAAACGTCGTTTTTTTTTTTCGATTTGACTCGTCGACTCTCTTATTTGATCAAGTGAATAAAAAAATTCTTTTGAATCCCTAAATATTTACTTGAAAAATTCGTTTATTTAATAAATTATAAAATTAAATAAAATTTAATTAATTTATTTAATAATTATTTAATACACAACGTCCGACGAGTTAATTAAAAATTTTGCACAGTGGTCATTGGCGGAGTTCCGCGAATTATTAATAACGAGAGAGGCGTTTGATCGCATTTAGTCATACCTCGATTTATCAAGGTGAAGAAGCGCAAAAGCGCCCAAGGCCTACATTCGATACATTTTTATACTTGTTGTTTTTTCACACATTATAATTATTGCTCGAATATTTCGTCACTTAAGGGGGGAAATCACAGTAGCACACAAAAAAATAGGCATATTTTCGGGAATTAATTTTGGCTGAATAAAAGTATCAATCGAAAATCTGTAAAGTAGGTTTTATAGCAATACTAAAAAAGTACAAAATGTAATTTTTTCAATAAAAAATATTTAAAAATGGCGGCTGCGCAGCATATGCCCCAAGGCGCCTATTTTTGAAAGCGTGTCGATGGCCGAAGACGTAGACTTCTTAATTTTTGACCTGGAAGAAAAAACTAAAATTTTTTAGTTTTCATATAACAACAGCTAGCGAGCTACGTAGGATTTTTTCGATGTATTGATTTTTCACAAAATGGTGCATGTTTGAAAATAAAGTTAAATTTTTAACAAAAAAAAACGCCATCAAATCTTTGATAAAAAAAACTACGCTATATAAAATAAAAAATCCTACGTAGCTCCGTGGAGAAAAATATTTCGAAGCTACTGTCAAAATTTCAAGTCGATCGGTAACGATTTGCTCGAGTTATGTCTTCGGCGAGCTCAAAAAAAGTGGTTTCGAGAAAAACGCGTTTAAAGTTTTAAGTACCGAGATACCATACCTGAGTGACGTTACCGCAGAATGAAAAATTTGGGCACTCGGACACTTTTGCCGTGTTCCATCATTTGGTATATTATTTTTAAGACCCTAAAGCACCTTTTAGGCGAAAAAAATTTTTTTCGAAAAATTGAAAATTTTACTGTGATTTCCCCCCTTAAGAATATTTATTAAATTACTTTAAAAATAATTATCTTAAATTTAAATGAAAATTGAATCTCGGCTTCTGGAGATGCGGTTACTACGTCCTTGTGTATGCTGCGAGATATATGCCGTCATAACCAGAGAGAGCCGATTCAATCGAGGCGTCGAAAAAGTAGAAGGACGGAATAGGGAAGGAGGGATGATCAAGAGAGAAAGAGAGAGAGAGAGAGAGAGAGAGAGAGAGAGAGAGAGAGCCGGTGCACGGGAAACCCACTCAAGGGACAGGTGAATGCGAGGCCGCTCGAAAAGGGCTACTCTTGCGCATTTCGGGTTCTTTTTCCGCTCCTCGAACACTTTTACATCGGGAACCGGCTTCTTATTAAAAACGTCGGCGGGCTCGGTCCTTCCTTCCTTGTCCCACCCCCCTCCCCAGCGAGCGGTCTCACTCTTTTCCGTTTGTCGACGATTTCTCTGCGCTTGACGAGGCACGCCGAGCGCTCTTTTACCGCGCGCCTCAGGCCGCGCGTAGGAAAGCACAGGTGCGCCCAGCTCGAAAGACAGGCGGTGACGACTAGCTCGCTCGACGATGATGTGTGTATCCGGCCCTCCTTCTCTCGCTTCTTGAATTCATTACTATTTATTACGATCTTACGTATTTACAAACCTACGCGACTGCCGCAATACTTTATTTTATTTTTTCTATAACGTTTTAGATAGCTTTTTTAACTTTCATCTCCTTCCATCCTTCTCTTTCTTCGACTCTCGTCGGTTGACTTTACACGCACGGAATTCCAGCTCTTCTCGTCAAGATGATTATTATTGTTTGTTCAACAGCGCACATGTAAATATTATATTTTTTGCCTTGCTTATCCAAAATTATTTTGATAGTTTTAACCTATATACTCAAAGGCACTTGACTTTTTTAATTAAAAAGCTTGACATAAAATTTTCTTTGCTCCAAAAACTTTCTTTAATATCGTGAATTTTCCTTAATATCGCTGACAAATGAATATAAAATCATAGGCAACAACAGGTGCGCAATGGTTTATTTTTGCTAATCTTCGTCCGCAATGCTTGGTTAAACAATGGGCGAGCTTTGTCAATTTATTAGCTGATTAATTGGCAAATTTTTTGATCAATAAGTAGTAATATTGCCGATGTCTCCCGAATCTAAGCCGGACTATAAGCGACAAAAAATTTTAGACGCGTAAACGCTATCAAACAAGTTGCACAATTTGTGCTGTTCGTGCATTATTTCGATACAGTGGTGCTGCTACCGTTGCTGCATCTAACAAATAAGCGACTGCCGTGCTTTTTGTCAGCCGCGGCGCAAACGCTACGTACTCGGTCTTCGCTCGCTTATTTTCTAGGCTCTTATATTTTTCCGCTCCTTCACTTTTGATTGATTCTTTCTCCTTCCTTCTCGGACTTATCCTATTTTCTCAAAGTACCTACCTAAACCATGATAAACCGCAAATAAAATGTGTCCGTTGCCGAGAAAAAATTTCTAATTGACTTTGTTTAGTTTTTTAGCCACAATAGATTATTATGACAAATACTGAATTATGTGCTAAGCGTATACGATACCACTTTTGCTTAGCTCTGCTAGCGAGTTAATATTGAAATGGAATACTTTAATTCAATAATAAAATTTTCATGCGAAATAAAAAATTACTAGAGCTTCGACATCGCTATATAACACGTCAAAAATAACGCAGCGACCTGGAGCTTGCTAGAGACGACGTGGTAAATATTTTTATCGAGGTACGAGTACGGCGATCCGATTTCGACGAGACATAGATCGAACCCCCATCGACAGTCGCGCGATGTTGTTCGGTACGAGTAGAGAACAGCGTTAGGCGCGAAAAGCGGTGCCATTATTTCCCCATATACGGCACAAAAGTGTTCGTATTTTATCATCACAAATAGCGTATATTTCTTATATTTATTTTTCCTCTCCTTTCCTTTTTTTTTTCTCATCTTCGCGAGGTCGATGGCCCGTTGAAGGAGGCTAAGGTGCCAGGTAAGGAGTAGTACTTTTACGTCAGCGTTTCGTTATATTCCACAAATAATCATATACGTCCAAACGAAAAGCGACGTCGCGAGTGACACGATCGACCTCGATGACGTATCTTCTTTTTCGCGTCGTGTCAAATCGCCATTTCTCCGTTAATGACATTTTATTTTTAATAAATTTAAAACGATACAATGAGCTACTGTATTTATGCACTACATCTCCTCCCTCGGCATCGAGGAAATCGCCAGAATTGTGCCGCGGCAACATCGCAACGGGATACTCGCATTCACGCATTTACCGCGCAAAATCGAGCTAGTCGCTTTTTGCCGCGATAACTTTATTTTTTCTTTATTTAATAATTTACTAAAACATTTAAGCAACTCGCGCTCTGTCTGAAAAAGTCAATTAGGCAAAGCACGAAGCGGCCGCTCGTAGCTGGGCTCGCTAGCTGTCGAGTGCGAGTTTTTAGACGAGCGGTAGCGGTGGGGCAGGGTTGAATATAGAAGCGAAAAGTCTCGAGGTCGCGCGCCACCCATGAGCCGCTGCATCCACTGCACCAGCTTCCCGGTGCGGATTATCCGATCTTCTAAAGGGACTGTTGAAAAAGGAACGGCAAGGAAAGCGCGAGGAAGCCTGAACGCGCGCGTGCACGCTCTTGTATTTGGCCTCGCCTCCTTTTAAAAGCAGGTCCGGCTGCCTTTACTTATTATTGTTCGAAAGCTCCAGCTTTTTTCCACGAGGTCGTTCCGTAGGCTGGCTTAACCGACGATTTTTCGATTAATTTTAAACAGTATTAATTGTAATTTCACCTGTTCGTTTTTATTAAAATTTCGCGTAACCATACCGACAACGAGTCACGTTTGCACATTTTTGCTCAAGGTTTCGCAATATATCGTCGTAAAAATGATTGATTCAACGAAAGTTTGTCGAGTTATAAGTATCGAGTTGTGCGAAAGGAAAAAGTTAAAAGAGCTCAAACAACGACGAACAGGACGACATTATAACTCGTAAGGAGGCTGAATATAAGTTTTTCTTGGTAAGAATTAGGTTGCAGCGACGGGGCGTCCCAAGAGAACAAGTAGTCATCGAAAGAGCTGGTAAGATAAGAACGCGAAGGAAAATTGGGTCGCGTAAGAGCTAGTCGCAGCAGTGTTGGTGATTCGTACGCCGTGAACGTGTCTCGCAAAAAAAATGTCGATAGCATATGCTGGAGAGGGAGAAAAGGGGAGGGGGTGAGGTGCGACAAGGCGAGGAAACGGAAGATGAGGAAGGATAGGGGGGAAGGTGGGAGAGGGGAGGGGGAAGGTGAGGGAACACGATGGACCTCCTACGCGACTCGTAAGCGGCGCACATGCGCAGACGGCCAAATATCGCCGTGTTGGCGTGCGGGAGCGATTCGAACCTAGCCACGCCGCGCTCCTGTTCATTCGATCGGCTTACACGCTTCTAGTACTTCTACGATGCCTTTTTCTATAGCGTTCGTTCGCCTTATATACACCACAGTTGCGCGCGCAAACCCGAACAAATTCCCGTTCCTCTTCTGTTACGTAAACGAACGATGAATCGTCGGGCTGCGAGATGCATTTTTTTACGCAATCTTCGCGAGATACTTTTGTATGGAGCAATAGCAATGCGAGGACGAATAATTATTTTATTTAAAATTACCGTTACCTATTTATCGTTCGTGTTGTGAAAATTATCGTCCCCTTCCATTTTTATTTAACAACGAGAATGCTCCAAACTTGATAATTTAATCGTGAAAAATTTAGACTAAGCGTAAAAATTTTTAGAGATTTTTGCAAACGCTAAACAACGTTGAAAATATGATTTAAGTAAATAATATTGATTTAATTATTTTTATTAATAAAATTAAAAAATAAGATTTATACTCATGCAAATTTTAAAGTAGATTGAGCAACTTTTGTTAGTTTCTCAAAAGAGGAAAGTTAAACAAAAGTACAAATAAATAGATAAACTTACATGTAAAATAAAAAAAAATTTAATAATTAAATCAATGATTAATAAATTATAATAAACCACATTGAGTTTTGCTAATTACTTTTATTAAGAAAGGTAAATTACAAGAAAAATTTATTATAAACAATATAAAATTATGAGAAAAAATATTACATGCCCATCCGTAATAATTAACAAATAATTAAAAAGGTTCGAAAAAACTATTTTAAATTATAGAAAACATGAATTTTACAGAAAATATATGAATTCAAGTTGACGAAGGATGAAAAAAAAAAAAAAAAACGGAATAACAAAAATAAAATGCAATAGATAAGTAAGCGAGAAAAAGAGAGAAAAAAGCTTGTGACAACACACGAGATACTGTTAACCATGACGAGAGAAGGACGGAGTTCAGCGCAGAAATAAGTGTACGCATAATAACGAGAAAGGTGCAAAGGTAGGTGGATGCATAACAGTGCTAGTCTTTTTCTCTCCCACTTAATGCCCCGTTACGTGAGTGAAGGAGACAAAAACGAGTCGGCTTTCAGATCATCCTTATCGTTTGTTGATATTATCGTTGACGTTATGCAGCATCCTCGCGGGCTTGAAACCCGTCGTCGATTCAACGTTACTTTTTCTTTTTTCTTTGCAACTTTGAACAAAATGCCACAATCATAAAGTAATTTTAACGATAAGCGAGAGAGAGAGAGAGAGAGACAGAGAGAGACAGAGAGAGAGAGCGAGAGAGAGAGACAGAGAGAGCAGCAGACAAACAAAGAGGCAGAGATCTGAAAAGCAAACGAGGAAAGATTGGCCATTTGATGATTTCTCTGTGCTTTTGCTTTTATGTTGTTATATCTTTTTTTCTTTTTTTTATATCTATATAATGGATTATATTTATTACTGACTGTTGTTCACGTTTTTCCCGCGCGAAAGTACTTTGTTTTCAATTTTAATTATTTTCAAGAGACGTCCCATATAAACTTACGTCTACTTATGACCTACTTAGAGCATGAGTTTTTGAAAAAAACTTATGCACGTAAAATCAGCAATTTTGCAAGCCCTTAATTTTAATTTTAACTACAAAATTAAGTACTTACTAATTTTTACAGTGTTTGCTTTAAAATCAGCGGATTTTTAAACATACTGTCATCTCTTACTTTACCTCCATGGAGGTTGATTTTACCAATATACTCGAATATATATTCCTTTATTTCTAACCAAAAAGCTAAATACCAGTTTTGATAGCGCTTACTTTAAAATCGGCGGACTTTCAACCTACCTTTCAAACACTATTTAACCCTCTTAGGGATGGTATATCAAAAAATCGTACTTTAGTGAGTGTCTACGTCATAAAAGGAATCCATTATTCAAATTTCATTTTTGTAGCTTCAGTAGTTTACGTTCTGCTTTTCTTGTGTCACACACACACGCACGCGCGCGCGCGCACACACACACACACACACACACACACACACGCGCGCGCATATTGTGCGTGCGTGTGCGTGTGTGTATCATGTATTTCGTCGGCACGATATATTAGTTTTTTTGAAAAATTTTCCTTTTTGTTCTACTTATTTTGTAAAGTATACAGGGACGCAGATCGTTGGATTAGAATAAATAACATACAACGCGATATTTTACATAACGCGATATTTTACATATTTATATGAAAAAAGAAAATTTCAACCTGTACTCTTTGACTAAGACGCAATCGATAAAAAGAGTTTCAAGTTAAAATTAATTTGCCTATTTTTACGAGTATTAGACAAACAAGACAAATATTGCAGAAAAGAGTCCAAAACAGATGCCATTAAAAATCAACGAGAAATTTAATCTGTTAAATCTAACTCTTTGTATTATCCTTAATTATTATCTGAAAACATTATACAATATTAATAATTAAGCAAACTTAACGATAAACGCGCGCGCGTATGTGTGAATTTGCGAATAATTATAAACAAAAATTATGATGTCAAATACCTTAAAACTTAAGTGTCACAAATTGCTGATAAAAGAAAAATTTCGTAATTTTTGATAAATTTTCTCGATCGGTCCACAGAGATTTAGACAGTTATATAGTCGAAAATCAAGTTGAACTAAGTTAACTGCAATGTTATTGAAAACATTAGCTACGATCTTTTGGTTTTAATTTTGTCTCTACTCTCGCTATATCGCTGCCACGTTTCCTTGATCGGAAGTTAAAAAATTTCTTAAGACTGGCATACCGTTGCCTAGCAGTAGTTTACGTATGGACCACCGTCACATTTTGAAGGATACGAGCGCGTACGCGCTTTGAAGCACCCAGCAACAAGTGGCTTTCCTGTCACCGATTGTTCCTTGTAGACGCTCGCGGCTCCCTTATAATTCTGGTATCTCTCAAAAAACTTTTATACCAAACCGAATTATTAAAAAAACCATTTATTTCTAATTTTTTACTAAGACTACTTAAATTATCCAAACATTTGAGTGCAAGTTTTATATGTTTTAGAGATCTTAAAAGCTAATAAACTAATTTTCATGCAACCACGAATCAAATCGATTCCATTGCGTTAGAAGATATCAAAAGAAAAAAAACAGGATGCGCGCGTCGTGCGCCAAGTCTTGAAATAGTTGTATTTTGTGGTGGAAATATAGAGGCTGAATGAGTCGAGGGGAAATAAAAAGATGCAACGAGTATAGAGAGAAAGAGAGAGAAAAGAGAGAGAGAGAGAGAGAGAGAGAGAGAGAGAGAGAGAGAGAGAGAGAGAGAGAGAGAGAGAGAGAGAGAGAGAGAGAGAGAGAGAGAGAGAGAGAGAGAGAGAGAGAGAGAGAGAGAGAGAGAGAGAGAGAGAGAGAGAGAGAGAGAGAGAGAGAGAGAGAGAGAGAGAGAGAGAGAGAGAGAGAGAGAGAGAGAGAGAGAGAGAGAGAGAGAGAGAGAGAGAGAGAGATAGTCAAAGTGGAAAGGCTGCCATAGGAGAAAAATATTCGAACGCAGTCGAAGAGCGGGTTGAGGAAAAAAAAAAGAAGAGGGAGGCTCTTTGCGTCAGTCGATCTCCGTCGCCTCTCCAGAGCAGTAATTCACTCATGCAACGCTCGATTCTCATCGATCGTCACTTTATCCCCAAACTGCGGCTTCGTTGTCATTCCGAATTAACAAATTGTCTAACTTTCTTTTTCTTTTAAAGATGATTTGTGTTTCATAAGTTGCCAATCTAATGAACTATTATATGTGATTGTAATATTACATCTTGAATAGAATTTTACATTTGGATTACTTTGTTGAATTCGTTTACGCAACCATATTTCTTAAAAAGATTCAAGAGTATATGGCAGAAAAACTAAAAAAAGCTAACTAGGGTAACAGTGAATAACAAACAAGTTAGAAAAAAAAGAAGTACAAAAAGAAGAAGAAGAAGAAGAAGAAGAAGAAGAAGCGGAAGAAGCAGAAAAAGTAAATCGATCATTAGCATCACAACCATAATTTTCGTTTATTCGATCGGCACTAACCCCAAGTCCATAAATGCTAAGTAAGGTCTGCTGCTGCGTGGTTGTGGGACGCGTTTTCAGGTGAACGGGCGCGTGTGTGCGAGCCAGTGCGTGTACTGGCATAAATCGCAGGTCCCGCGGAAAGTACTCGACGCGCAGCGCAGTTTCTCTTTGCGCAAAACTGGGTCATTCTTATGAGTGTACGCTTGCGTATTGTACGCTTGGCATAGATGGAATGGCCAATCGCAGCAAATACATTCGCAATGCCGACCATTTGTTTATCGCGGTTATACGTGCCCTTGAAAATTTCAGGGGCGAGTCGATTGCCGGCTTTGCGCACAGAGGGGCGACGTAACACATCGTTCAATAAGTCCCGAGACTAACCCAGAGATGGTGCTAGTAGTACCAAACTGGCCACGTTTCCATAGAGTGCGAACCTTTACATGAAACTTGTAAAAATTTCACGTCGAACGGATCACAGACAGCAGAGTTATCGAGGTTAGAGTAAAGTCACTTTGTAATTTGTTTGAAAAATGGAAAAAAGCGAGTTTCGCGTGTTGATAAAACATTGTTTTTTAATGGGTAAAAACACCGTAGAAGCCCAGCAATGGCTTGAAAAACATTACCCGGACTCCTCTCCATCCAAACCAACGATTTGTCGTTGGTATGCTGAGTTTAAACGTGGTCGTACGGACACAAACGATGCGGAACGTTTGGGTAGGCCATTGGAAGCCGTTATACAGGAAAATGTGAGTGAAGTGTTAAAAATTGTAATGAAAAATCGCAAAGTGAAGGTCCGTGAGATTGCAGAAATGACACAGATATCATCTGGATCATCTGGAAGCGTATTTACAATCCTTCATGAAAAATTGAGCATGAAAAAGGTTTTTTCCAAGTGGGTGCCGCGATTGCTTTCAGTGGAACAAAAACAGCAACGAGTCGACGATTCAGAGAGCTGTTTATCGCTATTTAATCGCAATAAAAAGGATTTCCTGCGTCGATACGTGACCATGGATGAAACATGGATACATCATTTCACTCCGGAGTCGAATCGGCAATCATCTGAGTGGCGCATGGCTGGCGAAAGCCGCCCAAAGCGTCCAAAAACGCAGCAGTCTGCTGGCAAAGTCATGGCGTCTGTTTTTTGGGATACGCATGGCGTGATTTTCATTGACTACCTGGAAAAAGGTAAATCGATCAACAGTGATTATTATATTGACTTGTTGGTACGTTTAAAGGAGGAGATCGCAGCAAAACGACCGCACATGAAGAAGAAAAAAATCCTTTTTCACCAAGACAATGCACCATGCCACAAGTCCATGAAAACAATGGCAAAATTGAACGAATTGGGCTTTGATTTGCTTCCCCACCCCCCGTATTCGCCAGATTTAGCCCCCAGCGACTACTGGCTCTTTGCTGATCTCAAAAAAATGCTCCAGGAAAAAAAATTTGGCTCGAATGAGGAGGTCATTGCCAAAACTGAAGCCTATTTTGAAGCAAAGGATAAATCCTTCTATAAACATGGTATAGAAATGTTGGAAAGGCATTGGAAAGATTGTATCACTCTAAAAGGAGATTATATTGACGAATAAAAATGATTTTTGAAAAAAAATGTTGTTTTCGTTGTTAGTCTCGGGACTTATTGAACGATGTGTTACGTCACCCTATCGTATGCTTTTGTTAACACGCCGCGTGCACTAATATTTAGGACGTTCCAATAAATTCTTAGTACATTTCGGAGTCAAGTTTATTTTTTTTTTTTTTTGAAAATTTGTAAACTTTTAGTATATATCAAAATAAGATTTTATGCCAAATATCAGCTTCAAATATTAATTTTTAAAAAAGTTATGCGCATTTTAAAATAAAGGAAGTAAAATTTTTAAACCGTTATATCTCGAATTCTAATTATAGGAATAACATAATTTTTTTTTCAATTACGGCAATAATATTAAACGTTTTTATAAAATAAAATTATATATATATTTTTATAAAACAAAATTTTTTTTATAAAATAAAATTATAATATTATTTAAACAAATTAGGTTTTTTAATCGATAGGCATATACAATTTTTTATTTTTTATGCCCCAAAATAAAGCTTTGTATCTCCTCTTTGATTTCGTGAAAAACAATTACTGGACACTTTGATAGAAAAAAAAAATTGGAGCAGTTTAAAGCTACCGCCTGGTACTGCCCGATGCACACAGCCTTATGTAAGCGCTTCATTAATAAGTAAATAAAGTTTTTTAACGTAAAACACATTCGATTTTTATTTTTTTTTTTTTTTTTTTTTTTTTATTTATATCAAAATAAAGTTCAATATATCCGCTTTAATTATATTAAATAAAATTTTTGGAATTTTAAATAGAAAAGAAATTAGAGCTACTTGAAACTGTTGTTCAGTGCTATCTACCTTTACTCATTGAACATCAACTTCAAATGGGACTAATTTTTTTTCTTTTAAAATGTCAAAAAATTTTTTTTTTATGAAATTTAATAGGAGACGCTAAGCTTTATTTTGAAATAAAATAATCAAAAATCAAATGTGCTCAATGATTAAAAAACTTAAATTATTTATGATGCAGCGCGCACTTCGGATTGAGTGTAGCGGGAAGCACTGAGCGTCGGCTTCACATTACTCTAATTCTATTTTTATCAGAGTATCTAAAAATTTTATTTAATATAATTAAAGCGGATATATTAAACTTTATTTTGATATAAATAAAAAAAAAAAAAAAAAAAAAAAAAAAAAAAAAAAAAAAAAAAAAAATCGAATGTGTTTTACGTTAAAAAAACTTTATTTACTTATTAATGAAGCGCTTACATAAGGCTGTGTGCATCGGGCAGCACCAGGCGGTAGCTTTAAACTGCTCCAATTTTTTTTTTCTATCAAAGTGTCCGGTAATTGTTTTTCACGAAATCAAAGAGGAGATACTAAGCTTTACTTTGGCATAAAAAAATTTACTAAAACAAGTGTTTTGATATAGAAAAGAAGCTAGAAGAAGTGACAAAGCGCTCCGTAAGCAGTCGCCGTATCATGGAGCGTATACACACATCCTAAAGCTAAGTGCGGCGCGGTGCTGTGGGAACCGCGGAGCGTCAACTTTAGCTCTGATTTTTTTTCTTTTAAACTGTCCAGGAAGTTTTTTTTAAGAAATGAAAGAAGAGACATTGAGCTTTATTTTGACATAAAAAATAAAAAATTGTATATGCCCATCGATTAAAAACCCTTATTTTTTTTTATAAAAAAAATCTGTATTAAATTATATATTTTTTAAACGTTCAATATTATTGCCGCAATTGAAAAAAAAATTATGTGATTCCGATAATTAGTATTCGAGCTATAACGGTTTAAAAATTTTACTCCCCTTTTTTTTTTTAAATGCGCATAACTTTTTTAAAAATTAATATTTTGAGCTGATACTAGATATGATATCTTTTTTTGATACATACTAAAAGCATACAAATTTTCAAAAAGAAAATAAAACTTGACTCCGGAATATACTAAGAATTCATTGAAATGTTCAATTTATTATATACAAATTGGAGAAACTCCTGGTGGAGATTTTTTACAAGGTAAAAAAGAGAAAAATTAGAGGCACGAATTAGTTGTATATACTAGAAAAAATTTTACGAACACCATATTCAGACTTTCGTCGTTTAATTTTGAGACAAGGTACTTTAGATTATTAAATAATTAACACCGCTTTTAAAATTCCTAATATTGGCGATTACTAAATTCTGTTGTTATTAAAAAAAAAGTGTAATTTTTATTTGTTGAGGCATTTTTCCCGAAGTGCGTAGTAAACTTTTTAGTATAACGATTCTCCCGTATTTTAAATGCCAGAATAAAGTAATAAAAAAACGAGGAGAGCCAGGCAAGTAATAAAAGAAGTAATGCAAGAGGGCTTACTTGAATGAAATTTTGATGGTTGAGAAAGGTGGAGGGTATTTTTAGATTTCAGAAGCGAAAGATCAAAATCATATTTATATATACGTGCAGCGGTGAACAAAAATGATATTTAGAAGTTAAATGCACGCTCGTTATAAATATAAAAGAGTGAAGCGTCTCTTCTCGCGCGCAAAAACTTCGGTGCTGGACTAAAGTAGAAAAGCGAGAAGAAGAAAGGAAAAAGCAGAAATGCGCTTGCGCACTGCGATATATTGCAGGAGAAAGAATTTCGATACATAAATAAATACAAGGTCGTGCGCGCGCCGGTGAGGAAAAACATTATAAAAGAAGAACGAACAAACCAATAAGCGAGCGTGTCTCTCTCTCTCTCTCGGGCTTACTAAAGTGCAACCAGTGCATAATTACTGCCGTATACTAGGTTGTTCAAAAAGTTTTGAAAGCGACATCTATAGAGCAGTAGAAGAACCAAAATTTTTACGCCATTTTAATATTTTATCTTTCATATAAACATACCCAAAGTTTCATTCCACTCTGTCAATTCATTGTTTGTTTACAAGCCGTTTGAAGTTGACGTGTCAGTGTATTTTTTTTACAATGGAATAAACCGAATATCGTGCAGTGATAAAATTTTTTGTTTTGGAAGGTTTATCAGCAATGGAAATTCATACAAAAATGGTGAAAGTGTTAAAGGAATCTGCTCCTTCATTTCCAACTGTGCATCGATGGGTTTTAGAGTTTAGACGTGGTCGAAAAAGCGTTGAAGACGATCCACGCTCAGGACGTCCAAAAAGTGCATCAACACCAGCATTCATAGCAAAAGTACAGGATATGGTTTTGGAAAATCGTCGATTGACCGAGAGAGATTTAGCAGAGGCCCTAGACATCTCATTAGGCAGTGTGAGTCATATTTTAAATGAAGTTTTGGGTTTCAGAAAGCTCTGTGCACAATGGGTGCCGCATTCGCTCACAATGGAACAAAAACACGTTCGAATGCGACTTTCTGAGCAACATTTGGAGCGTTTTCGAAAGGATAAAAAGGATTTTTTGCGTCGATTAATCGCTATGGATGAGACTTGGGTCTACCATCATAACCCTGAATCAAAACAAGAGGCTAAAGAAGGTGTTAGCGTCAGTTTTTTGGGATGCAAAAGGGATTTTGTTGGTGGATTATCTCCAAACTGGCAAAACAATAAATTCTGAATATTATTGTAACCTTTTGGACCAATTGGATGAAAAAATTAGTGAAAAAAGACCCGGTTTGCACAAGAAAAAAATCATTTTTCATCAAGACAATGCACCCGCTCACACAGCTCAAAAAACCATCACTAAAATAACCGAATTAAAGTACGAATTGTTGCAGCATCCACCTTATTCGCCTGATTTAGCTCCCTCTGACTTCTGGCTGTTTCCACACCTCAAGAAATTCCTTCGTGGGAAGCATTTTTCATCAAACGAAGAGGTTATAGCCGTCGTAGAGGAGTATTTTGCAGGCCTTGCAGAAAGTCACTTCCATGATGGGATAAACAAGTTGGAAGACCGTTGGACCAAGTGTATTGAACTTATGGGAGATTATACTGAGCAATAATAGTGATTTCACCAACAAAAAAAAGTATCTTCATTTCCGCTTTCAAAACTTTTTGAACAACCTAGTAAATATTGACCGTCTCGCGCGAACTAAATTTTTCAGTCGCATCGTCAAGTACTCGAAATTGTAAGAACCGTTAATAATATGTATAAGGCAACCAATCGTTAAATTTCGATAAAAAATATTTTCCTTCGCCGCACAAACGGATTCTGTGATTTTTTTCTGCAACCACGGATTATTTTCAAACTTTTGCGCGGCTGCCTCGTAGTTCTACCAAGGGGAGACACCGTCAATACGCTTCCAATGTGAATATATATAAAAAAAATATGCGGCAACGAGGTGGGGATAAATATATACGAGTATACAAGAGCTATGGTCAGTTGCTTGGTGGACTCCAAGTTCTTTGAATTTTGATCCACATTCGGATCGTTTACCTTTTATCGACCCTGCTGGTTAGATGAGTGCTGGAATCGGGGCCACGACGTGACACGGCTCTAAGCTCGTCAAATCGATATCTTTCGGATCAAATACTTTATTCTTATCTAAATTAACCGTCTTAACATTATTTAATACTAGAACTATCGAAAATTATATTTATATATATATTTATTTATTAAATATATATTATATAAGATTAAAAAGATTTAGAAAATTTCGTAATATTATAAAAAAAAAAAAAAAAAAAAAAAAAAAAAAAAAAAAAAAAAAAAATTTTTTTAAAATCGACGTAACTGATCATTTTGATCGGCCGACAGATCCAGCGTTAATTTTTTAGCTATCCGATAGTCAGAGAGAGAGAGAGAGAGAGAGAGAGAGAGAGAGAGAGAGAGAGAGCGAGAGAAAGAGAGAGAGAGCGAGAGAGAAGCAACGACGCGATGGCGGAATATCTCTCTCTGTTTCTGGATCGACGGCTCGCGATTAAACGACATCTTTTCACTCTTTTTTCCTTAAAGGGCTTACGTTGACGAGGGGAACATATGCGTCGAGGGTGTTGTTTTGAGTTCATAGGGTAAAAACTATCGGTTTCGTAGTAAGAGCACTCTCCGAGACTTAAAGCTTTTTTGGCTACATCTATTGAATAGGCTTAAAATTTCGGAGCCTTTCTCTCTTGTTACTATTCTTTCAATCTCGTCTCTGTATAACAATAAATAGCGAACGTTGGTAGCCCTTTGAACACTCGTTAATTTGTAATTGAGTTGTAAATGTTAAATTTAATTTTTCTTTTTCGAGTTTGAGCTAAGAATAATAGCACGTAATCTTGGTTTATTCTAAATAAACATAAGCTGAAAAGTAATCACCCCTCTCTCTCTATCTCTCTCTCTCTCTTTCAATCATTAAATTTTATATTTTTCTCTTCTAAGCTATTATTTGAATCTAATGAAGCTTTTACTTACGTTTTACATAATAAAAGAGATTATTCAATAGATCATCTCGCCTTACTTACCTAAAACAAAATAAAATAATCGTTAATTTATATTTACGTGCAACAAATATAAGGTGAAAGAAAAAATCATTTTTATATCGATCGGTAGAATATATATTAATATACATAATAAATAATTGATATTGAATTCTAATATACACATAAATTTTAAATTATCTGTAATTTTGATATTTTTTTATAGGTTAATGCATTTGTTGGAATTGAAAATTGTTTAATTATTTCTTTTTTTTTTGTTTCACTTTTAAAACTGCAGTAGTTTTAAAACTTCTTATGTTGTAAGACGATTGCCACAACAATTTTCGTGACAGGTGTTTATAATAAATATGCGTTTTTCTGATTATGAAAGTCTATCTATATATTCATTGCAGCACACCATGCAAGCGTCGGATAATTATCTTTTTTCCCCGAGAGAGTGGAATCTCATAGTTGGAAGGCCGTTCAAAGTGAGAAACGACGCATGTGAAACTGAAATCAATAACCACAATGTCTCTGCACTTGGAGGTGCGTTGCGGGCCGAGCTTACGCGACGACGTAGAAAAAACAGATACTCGAGGCGTGATCTTTAGGTACAACCGGGAAACATGAATCGTTTTGCTCGCTGGAAAGCCAAACGGAAATAAAACAAATTAAACGTATAAGTATTGCAAAAGACTAAATTGCACCGCTTATAGCTTCTGTTATTCGGTTAAATAGGATATTTTTATTTTCTTCCAAAAATACAAATTAACCCATGTAGTTTTTTTTTTCAAGTAGGTACCTAAAAAGAAAATGTATTTTCACTTCTGTGTAGCTGAATTTTCATTTGCCAATTATGTTTACCCAAGATTGAAACAAATTGCTCACGAAATCGAGCCACGGCTGTAATTCACATAATTTGTACGATAATTTAAAACTAACGCGTACTCAATAAAATTTTTCATAAAAATGTTTACCGTATTTACGACAAAAATTAAAAGAAAAATAACCCAAATAATTTTCAGAAGATTATAAATAATAAACGATCTATTGATTATTAAATCTATATTTATATTGAATATAAACTACACACACACACACACGCGCGCGCACGCACGCACGCACGCACGCACGCACGCACGCACGCACGCACGCACGCACGCACGCACGCACGCACGCACGCACGCACGCACGCACGCACGCACGCACGCACGCACGCACGCACGCACGCACGCACGCACGCACGCACGCACGCACGCACGCACGCACGCACGCACGCACGCACGCACGCACGCACGCACGCACGCACGCACGCACGCACACACACACACACACACACACACACACACACACACACACACACACACACACACACACACACACACACACACACACACAAACAAACAAACAAACAAACAAACAAACAAACAAACAAACAAACAAACAAACAAACAAACAAACAAACTAAACAAGCAAACAAACAAACAAACTAAACAAACCAAACAAACCAAACAAACCAAACAAACCAAACAAACCAAACAAACAAACAAACAAACCAAACAAACAAACAAACCAAACAAACTAACAAACAAACAAACAAACAAACAAACAAACACACACACATCGATTCTAATTTTAGAAGATCATAAAGAATAAACGATAATTTTTTCATCAGGTTCATCAGTTTTTAAAACAGTTTTATTGTAAGCAAATATATTTCATTGAGAAATATTCTGAAAGAGACAAATTTTTCAAAGACAAATATAACCTAACAATTAATAAAAGCCATTGGAGGTACGCTTATCATGCAAATCAATAAAAGAAGAAATAAGTAATAAAATACAAGCTTGACATGGAATCTCCGAGACTTATCATAAACAATTACAAGCGATAAACTTTTCCAGATAGATTTGAGAAATCTGAAAAGAGGCAACGGCAAAAAATGTCAGAAGAAAAAGCAAAGATGGAAAGATAAGCAGCGAGAGCTGCGCCGTTCGTCATCGTCTCAAAGGCAACGGCGCATGCATAGACGGCCGAGTTGTGCGCGCGTACGCTCTATGAATGAGAGAGAAAGGAAGTAGAGTCCAAGAGGGCGAAACGAGGCAGCGAGAGCCGAGCGGTCGTTGAATTTGTAATGCGGCAGCGTCTGCGCACGTACGCCCAGGCGCTCCACAGCGCGGACGTGGAAACCGAGGAAGCTGATGATGATGATGGCGATGCTGCTGCTGGAGAATGCGCGCGTGCACAAGGGTGAAATTTTTGCGTAAAAGCTTGCTACAAGAGACGCGAGATAGAGTAATAAATACTCGAATTAGGTAGAGAGGTCCTTGCAGATTTTTCATGCTCAAAGGGTGAAGTTGCTTAAAATAGTGCACGACTCGGCTGGCTTGAAATTTTCTTTTTATTAATCATAGCATGCAGAAATTTCATAAAAATCATATATTAAAGAGTGTATAAATTATTTAAACATTAAGATAACAAATAGTTTAGGGCCATCAAATATCAATAAATATAATCAAATTATAAATATTTACATCAAGGGTTGACGTTTACTTGAACAAGTCAATGAAATTCGAATAGATATGTGCCAGCTAAATTATAAAATAATAAAGCTAGGGCACTAAGTTACTTGAAATTAAAAAAATCAGTCAACTTTCATCAGCATGAAAGTAGAAAAATTGTGAAAAATGAGAAACATCTTATTATTTACTTGTTACGAAAAAAGTAGCGACCGATCCATATAAATATAATTTTTAACTTTCTAATTAAAATTCTCTTTTAAATTAAATAACATATTATAAATAATTAATGAGATAAATTTCATTGAAAAATCTTGGATTTAACAATTTGTTTATATGGAGCAATATAAATATAGGTGTGCGAGAAAAGGAGAAAAGACTTACAAGACAAAATGAAAATACGTTTCATCAGTACGCGTTAAAATAAATGCACAAATATATTTTTTGCCATAATAGGTTTATCATTCGGTTAAAAATATTTTCGGTAAACAAGTAAAGTTGCAAATATAATCGTTGTTTTTAAATTAAAATTAATAATTTTTATTTGTTGGAAGAAAAGGTAGATATAAAATGAATATCCACATTAAAAAGAATAAAAAATCTATTTCACAAAGCAGTTAAAAATGATTAACGATGTTTTAGACGTTTTCAACAATTTTTATCTGAAAATACAAATTTCAAGGTGTAAACAGAAACGCTTATGCCATGAGTGATAAATTTAAAAGTACCGGTGCTATCTATTCATCAGGCGTAAAAAATAAAGGTACACCACTAGGTACAAAAGCCAATTTGTTGATTTAATAAAAATTGTCGGAATTCTTTTAAGCATAAAAAAAATATGGACAGTAGATCGACCTCTTTCTGACTACCTGCCTTTTCTTCGCACGTTCTTTGGATTTCTTGACAGTGTTGAGGCTTCAAGTATCGTTATACACATACACAAATATATATATATATATATATATATATATATATATATATATATATATATATATATATATATTGCGCACGTTTCAGATCAACCTTATTTTCAATTAGCTTGTAAATCAAAGACCAAATAATTATCCCTTGAAATTCCGAAAGTTAACTTGGAAAAATGCGCTTTAATAATGTAAAACAAATTTGGTTTTAGCTAAGAACTTAAAAAGTTAGCGAAAAAAATGAAAGCTCAACGAAGGAGTATGCATTCCGTTCTGAGTAAAAGGTCTAAAAGTAGACCAGAGGGTAAGAAAAAGAAGAAAATGAAGAAGCAAAGTGCCAAGGAATTTGCGCTCGGAGTTGAGCGATGATAAAAAAGATCGAGCGTAGGAGAAAAAAGAAGAGAAAGTGGTCGAAAAAGAAACCTTTGGCTGGCGCAAGGTGCGACAGCCTAGTCTTCGCTCGCTGCTCGTCGATTCATGGACTTGGGCCAGTTTCATTCACTCGGCATGCGTCGATCTCTTCTACATCTCCGCTTGCACAGCCGCGTTACGCAAACTCTCGCCGCGTCAGAGCCAGCGGCCGTCTAAGCCAACCTCGAGCTGTCGTAACTTGCGAACAACGTACCTACGCCAAGTCACACCTGCGTAGGATGTGCGGGGCTACCGATTCCGATAAAAGTTTCTTCCGCCCCCTTTCCACTTGTACCTATTCATTTCTTTTCGAGAAAATTAAAAAAAAAGATAAGAAATATACCAAGCCGGTAGTCCGGTGGGAGGCGAGAAATTCCATTTCGGGACAATTTCCATCGGACGCTCGTCTCAAAAGAGCGAAGTAAAAAATGTATACGACGCAGAGACGTACGATGCGCAAAGCTTCTAACTTTTCTCTACAAAATGATTTCCCCGAGTCCTTTTATCTCTCAGCAATTTTACGAACGCGACGTTTCGTAATGAGAGAGTAAGCTTGTTAGCGCGTCATCGCTAACGTTAATCGAAATTATAAATAAATTAATTAAATTATAATATATCACGAGTAACGCATATCTTTAAGTAGAAACCATAACGCAACTCTAAAGACAGGTTAAGCTTTAGTAAAATTTGAGCGAGCAAGTTAACGAATTAGATGAGAACAAGTGAAAAGAGACCCATAACGCTCCAAGCGTTATAACTATCCAATATAAAATATATGCGCCCAGTAACGAATATTTGTTCCATAGTGAAATACAACTTAATTTATCGTGCTAGGCTATGAAATTCTTCTTACTCGTATCTTCGTATTTTTAAAAATTTAGTTCCATTAATTTTTTTATGTTAGGCCGACAAATGAAACACGATCGTTGACATTTTTTAATATTTTCAATATTACTTTGAAAATGGTATCGATAGAATAAATCTATTTACCTTTGCATATATACTTTTTGTCCTCTCAAAGGTTCACCATAAAGGAGTCGTTCTCTTACACACATACTCGTGCTCTTAAATAATTATCACGCGTTTTTACAAATTTACATGTTTTCGCTCGTTTTCTTTATTGTTAAGCGCGACATCGTAACAAAGCTTATGCGGTTTTTAGTTCGATAATTGTCGATTATGACTCTGACTTTGTAAAGTTATCGAAATAGTTTAGCAATGAAAAAAAACTAAGCGTCACGGAGAACGTTGTATAGAGAGAAAAAAAATTTACGTTATACATTTGATATGAATTTTTTATTAACTGCTAGCTCTTATCTCTTAAGTAAAACTTGACTTTACCATATTTAACACAAAGTTGTAATAGAAACCGATAAGAAATAGCTGTAAATGTTACTTTTCAAGTCAAGGTTCTCGACATTTTAAGTAAGGTTATCGTTTCGACTACACTGTTACATCAGAGAAATGACTTGTTGAAGTGTTTTAAATTTATGACACTATACGAAATCATTATACAAAAAAATGACTTTCAAAATATGGAAAAAATAGTGAACGTTTAATGTAATAATAATATAAATGTTATTTGCAAGAAAATTATGAAATCCAATAGCTAGTAGCAGGAATTTAGAGTTTTTCATTCCTAAATTTTCAGAATAAATCTTTAGAAAGGCTTTACAAATACACATAGTCTAGACAAAGCTATAGAACATTGACGATGATCAGTGCTTTTTAATCATTCCAAAGGTTATAAAATTTACATTAGTGAAAAAAAAAAAAAAAAAAAAAAAAAAACGTAAGTCAAGAAATACTTTGATCTTTGTTAAAAAAATACGAGCACGAGTTCTATCTCAATTGGAAATACCTTCAAGGCGGCTATGCTTACGTAAAACAGTATAATACGTAATATAAAGATCGAGCGCTGAACGACGAGCAAGCTAAATAAATACCAGAATGGTACTAAAGCGAGAGCAAAATAAATTATTTTTAAAGAATTATTTATTGAAGTGAAAGAGAACACTTTTGTTATCCCCCCCCCCTCCCCAAATCTACTTATAACACATATAACGCGGAGATTTCAAATTCTGAGATGGGACACAGCTCGTTCGCCCCTCGTCTAGCTGTCTGTTTATTCGTTCGGCTTGATGCGGAGAGTAGCTTTGCATGTTATCGGGCATGCGTAAAAATCGCCATTCAATCGGAAAAACGAGGAAGGTTCCTTAACTTGTTGAGACAAACTCCTCGATTGCTCCCATTTCGAATTCTCGCGACTCGCTAATTAACCGATAATCTATTTCAAGTCATACATTGAAAAAATTCTTGCATAACGACTTATGCTTTTCCGATTAAAAAAAATGTAAAGAGATCGCGATAAAATCCGTTGTGAGTAACATTACCGCGATTTGTAGCAGCAGTTGTTCGATCTATCGCATTGATTTACAAATACCGGAAACGAAACGGTTTTTAACGTGCCATAATCGAATCGAAATATTTATCCAATTGCCCGCAAGATAAGTAAATATTTAAATCGGCGTCAATCGAACTCTTAAGCACGCGAACGAGCTGCTTTTCTTCGAAAAAAGGAGGATATTTTCCAAAGAGACGAATAGAGCAGAAGAGAGTCGACCGCGGGTTGCGTGGATCTAAAATAAATGAAAATAATAGAAAGCGTCAGATGGTCGCGCGGCCACGGGCTCGATAATAGGTGCGATGCGCTCGATGAACATCGCTATAATGCCTCGCATCTTTCTCTTTTCCTATTTTGTTTTTCGATTTATTTCATTTTTAAATTCCCTTTGTCGATGCGTTATTCACGAATAACATTAGCGAATCCACGCGCACGAAAGGAAAAACTCGCCGTTATCTCTTTTCTGCATCACGTCACGAACAACTGTTCCGCATACTAGTCAACAATAAATCAAATACTTTTATTTACTTATTATTATTATTATTATTTTTTTTTTTTATTTGAATAAAGTACTTTTATTACATTTGATGGAGCGGCTGTACCGTTAATACACCAGAACGTGTATTCGATTAACGACGTGTTTCTGATAATTCGCATTTTGTTAGATAATTGAAAATAGTTGTTGATCTTTATCGATAAAAAAAATTTATCCGTTGAGATTCAGCTCTATATTCTATTTATTTTTACCGATTTACTCGCGCTTTCTTTTTCTCGTTCTCTCGTCATTTCTTCGCGTCCTTGCGATCTACGATCTATGCAAACTCTATCGTTCAAACTAATAACAAAAGCACCGACAATGCGGTGCACCAAAAGCGTAACATCCCGTCGGATGGCGTTATCGTTGCCAGAATGGCGACTATCTGTGTCCCAACAAAAGAGAAAAACGAAGAGGATAAAATACATAGCGCCACGCGTCGGAGAAAGATGGACTGATAGCGATGAACAAACGAAAATGATACATTGTGCTTAACTTGTGCCATAATGTGCCGTTAATAAAAATTAATTTTTATTTTTATAATTTTTATGATCGGAGTTAACTTTTCTTTCGAAAACGATGATTTTTTGCCTTTAAAAATGATAATTAATAAATTCTTTTTACGGCACACTATAGCACAAGTTGAGCACAATCCAGAACAACTTTTTTTTTTTAAAAGAACAAAATTGCGGGGCTAACTTTTTTTTTCGAAAACGATGATTTTTTGCATTTAAAAATAAAAATAATATTTTTTTTTTTACGGCACACTATAGCACAAGTTGAGCACAATGCAGCACATTAAAAAAAAATAAAAATAAAAAAAAAAAAACAATATGGCGGGGCTAACTATTTTCGAAAATCTAATTTTGGCTATAAAAATCGAAATTTTTGAAATTAATATTTTTTTATTTACGGCACACTATAGCACAAGTTGAGCACAATCCAGCGCAACTTTTTTTTTTTTTAAAGACAAAATGGTGGGGCTAACTTGATAGACATATTTATCGCGACATTTGTATGTTCGCTGCGGGTCTCGCTGGACTAGCTCGCTCCTCTATATCGCAATATCGTCAACAATATAACCGTCAAATGCTTGTGAATACTTTATTTTTTAACAGCGTTCATTCTCTCTCTTCCTCTTTTTTTCTCTCGATTTCATCTTAAAAAGAACAATTTATAATTTATAGTTAATACCTAACAGAGTTTATATGAAATGGTTGCATCAAGTTAAACCTTCATTTACTAAGTATATATATATATATATTCTAGAATTTATAGATAATAAAAATAAATATACGAAAATTTATTTAAGGTGAAAATGTAATAATTAAATAAAATACGGGCCCTCGGATATCTGATGGACATCTCATGCCTTGCACAGGGATAGCGTATTCGCATGAATGTATGTCACGGCCAGATGCAGTGAGAGAGACGCGCATTTACCGAGCTGGAGAAGCTGTTAAGCAGATATGTGTACCGCTGGATGTGTACGCCCGAGCAATACCGATAAAATCCAAGATAATTCCAGTTGTGAAGAGTGTTGCTTAAAAAATGAATCGAAGCACGCGCATATCTTGAGTGCTCAGGTGCTCTCGGTGTAATCGAGCTCATGTAAGACAGAAGCACCGCTTGCGAGTCTTTTATATCGATATCGATATTAACTTTGCTTTTTTCCTTTCTTCTTTCGACTTTCTTCGTACGAACGGCTCTTTTTATTCGATGCACTACTTGGCAAATGACAGATTAATCATTTACTCGATGCCTACTTCTAACTAACGAAAAAAAAAGATAAATAAATTGAAGCATTACGATCAAAATTAAAAGCTCACAATAAAATTGCATAAAACAATATTCGAATGATAACCAATGATGAATAATTATATAGTATGTCGATACCTGGATGCTTAAAAAAAAGATTCTTCAAATTTTTTCAAAGACCAGAAGAAAAAAATCGGAAGAAAAAAATAACAAACAAGATAAATTGTCGTTAAATAAAAAATTTTGTCAAAGGATTGTAGCTATTTTATCAATATAACTAAATATTAACATAGAACTGTAAAAGAGTAAAAAAAAAAAAAAAAAGATACATAAGCAGAAAAGAGAAAAATTAGTAATAATTACATTGGTTAATGAATAACGAAAGACTTTATGAATATTTATTCGATATTGTGTGCGTGTATAACCAGCCTCGCTATTATTTACGTACACTCTGACAAAAAAGTATCCGGAAATTCTCATTTAAATTGCCCGCGTTGAATATTTTTAAGTATTTGAAGTTTCTGTATGTTGGTAGGACTGTCCGTAATTACTATGCCAAACATGAGTGCGGTCTGTCAACTAGTTTGTTTACGACAGCTGTTGAAACCAGTCGACCTCAGTGGTAGTCTGCGAATGTTACAATGGAAAAATGATGCATGACGATAACGCACCATCTCATCGAGCCACGATTATTAACGATTTTAAGACCAAACACTCGATAAATACCATCGACCAGCCACCTTATTCGCCTGATCTAGCTCCGTGTGACTTTTTTCTTTTCTCCAGACTGAAATTACCGCTCCGGGGAACCAGATTTGACTCCATAGACGCCATAAAAGAAAATTCGCAGAAGGAGCTGAAGGCCATCCCTGAAAGCGCCTATAAAAAATGTTTCCATGATTGAAAAAAACGTTGGCACATGTGTATCGCTTCAAATGGAGCATATTTTGAAGGATATTCAATAAATATTGAAGAAGTTTAATATTTTTGCGTTTTATTTCAAATTTCCGGATACTTTTTTGTCAGAGTGTACATAAACGAATGCATAATTATGTGAACACGTGTATATACACAGTTTTGAGAAGAAACAAAGCCAAACGAGCCAAAGCTTCCTTTTCTCCTTTGCTGTCTAGCCTAATATTTTGAGATAGTAACTCGTATCAGGAGCTGGTATTAAAAAAAATAAATATGTAGAATATTGTTATACATACATATATATTTACACATAAACGTAGAACATCGCACCATATTGAATATTTCTTTTATTTTTATAGAACGTACATCTAAAGGAAAAATATATTTGAAATAAATGTAACGCGTGAAAAGAAAAAAGTGAAGCTGAAAAAGAAAATTGAAGAAAGACAGAGATTATCAAACGAGGAGCTCAGAAACTCACGTTTTATTCCCATTCCCAGCATTCGCTTCATTTGCATAAAATTCAACGGATAGATAGTGGATATGATCGACTCCCAGGAACGCAGAGTCGTATGCGTTGTATGAATTTAACAAGCGAGTATTGCTACCCTTTGTGGAATATTCTATCGAAATATTTTAACTGTAATATTCACATCTATCTAATCTATCAACTTCAATCAACTCTAATTATTACTGATTTTTCACTTTAAATTGTGGAGATGAGGGTGCTGAGGGATTGTATTTTCCAGACACTTTTTATTCACCGTTACATTACTACTCATTAGATTATTATAACAATTTTACAATACGCGTATAAAAATATCTTTTTATAAGATACCCCTTTCTTGATTTGATGTAATTTTTCCATTAGTATTAATACAGGTGGGTAAATGGCGAACTATTTAAAACTATAAAAAATTTCGATAATAATAGGTTTCGATTTTTTGTTGCTAAAATAATGAACGAAACAAGTAGTTCAGAGCAAGGGTTCCTTGTTTATCATTTTGGCGTGAAAGCCTAAAAACCTGAAAGGTAAAGGGTTAATTTAAATACGCTGTACGCGGAGAGGAACGAGGTCCTTTGAAATTTGTCGCAACGAGTGTGAGTCGATGAAGGCTCGCGCGTTACGGCTATCAAATCGAGATAGATATATTATAAGGGGGAAATTTCTAAAAATAAAAGCCCCTCGCGGTCGATACGCGACCCGTTTCGACGTTGCGGTGGTTCGAGCGTGGGCGAGGTCCGCTTTCGCAAGCGCTAGTCTCTCCTCCGTTGATTACGAAACTATTCGCGTGCGTAAGTTAAAGCCGAAAGTCTGTGCTCGTTTGGTACCTAAATCACGAGTACGCCTAGAATTTTGTCCACTCTTGCTGCTCTATCAAATGCAGAAAGACATTTTCCTTATTTGTGATTAAATTTTCAAGCCTTAAATCAGCTCCGTTGATTTCGTTAAAACTCAACGGCTCGATTGGAAAGAATAAAAGAATTGTTTTTCGATGCTTTTTAAAATTAATAACTCATTTCTTAAATATTCGCCTTAATACATCTACACGAAAATCGATCAGGCGACACCGAACGGTTGTAATACCCTGGAACACGCATTTAAGCTAGGCTTTACTCTGGTTTATTTGTGTGCTATATAATTTTCTTGTTATTGCTTTAAGTCTCATTTTGATGACCATAAGAGGGTCCCACCCATCCCTAAATCTATCTCATTATTTCAATAATAAAATTACAACTCGCGTTGTTTCATTTTGCCTATATAAAGATATTTAGCGTTTTCAGGGAGCTTAAAGGTCAAAGCTTCACTATGTTTTCTTTGTCTGTAAATTACAACAACAAAACGAATTTATATGAGCCTCGGGCGTTATCTACAATTAAAAGACAATCGAAACTTCACGATAAAATCGATTGCCAACAAGGCAGACCAGAGCAGAGTAGAGCGTAAGAAAAAAATGCTCGCGTCGCGAGGAATCGAGTGGAGGGCAACGGCACACGGAGGCGGTGGAGAAGCCATCGGCAAGAGAGAACCGTGAGCTCCGCTGCCGGGATCAATCCGGCTCTCGATTTTTTCAGAATTTTGGCTTTAGCCTCAGAGGTGTGGTTCTCTCGGAGGAAATAATAATGGACAAGGAAGGGGTTGCAATATTTCGTGACGCAGCAGCGAAGCCCCTCTCCGCCCCGGATATCATTCTCTCTCTCTCTCTGTCTGTCTCTCTCTGTCTCTCTCTCTGTCTCTCTCGTCGGTGAAGTGGCCCAGAGAAGCGCGTGCGCGCGGGAGCCTTGCGGCGTATAGTGCTTTGCTCTCGGCGTTGTGCTCTGTCTCTCTCGATCGCGATGCCCCCACCGAGCACCTCGCCGCTGCCGGGTGTTACATAATATGCGGGCGCGGTTGCCGGTTCTTGCGGCGTTGCCGACTCTCTGTCGTCTTCGCTTGTCCGCTGTGCTACGTACACCCTCGAGACTGCCGCGCCGACGAGCGAGCCAAGAGAGAAAAAGAGAAAGAGAGAGAGAGAAGCAGCGGCTTTACCGTCGTTGCTGCTAGCTCGTTCGCTTGGTTGGTTATGCGAAACCAGAAATGCGCTAGAGCGCGCCTTAGAAATTTGCGCGAGATTTCCAGTTTGCGGATATGTGTGTGGTGCTCGAAAAATCGAGCGAGAAAGAGAGCCAGCCGCGAAGTTACACGGTGGCGCTGACACCACCACTTCGAAACTAAAATAACGATAGGAGCGCACGATTCAATGAAGAGATAAGGGGGAAGTACGGTGGGGAAAGTCGAGGAGAAAATAATATATAATTCGACGGAGGCTACCAAGCGAGCCAGCGCTACTCGGGACTTAGTACGCGACGAGATTGTCGCGATACGTAGAAAGTCGCGCGTTTCGCGTTACACAACGCGACTCGTTCGCAGGACATACGAGAGCCCGTGCGAGAGTTTCCCGCTGGCGACTTTAGCTCGTGCATGGATCGTTACGAGAGACTTTGTGCAAACGTGCACACACACCTTAATTTACAGAGATGTAAATAGCCGCGAGTGCGATCGCATCTAAGAATCCTCGGATGCGAGAGGGAACGACACAGAGCGAGTTTCCATTATTTTGCACTCGAGACTGAAATTTGTGCCGAGGATACAAGGGTAAGAGCGCGAGGAAAACAAACGGGCGCGCTCGAGCTACAATGGCCGGAAGAGGGGAAATGGATTTTTTTACAAGCGCAGAGTATAGACCGAGGGGGAAAGGGAGACGGGAGAAGAATAAAGAACGTCGTCTCGCACGTGTGGGGAATGAGAGAAGAGTGCGTGTTTATGAGAGAGAGAGAGAGAGCATTTATAGCACCACGTTACGCGAAAGGACGCATCTCTTTCTCTATTTTTTCTCTTACTACTTTTTGACAAAGGCATCGCCTTTATTGACAAAGAGAGAGTAAGAGGGAGGAGTGAGGGGAGCGAAGTACAACGTGACACAATTAGGTCGAAGTGGACCCCATATATTTCGATTGTTCTCGCTAGAACCGAAGGGTAGACCTTGAAGGGTACAAAAAAACATTGATCCCGACTGCTGCTGGGAGAGAGACAGAAAGACAAAGAAGCGCTGCGTTGTTGGCAATTCCATGCTGTAACGAAAGACCAAAAGCTGGCAGCGCTGCAGGAAAGAATTCGCCGCTTTATCTCGCAACGATGCCGCTTCTTCTGAGCTCTTCTCTTCTTTCTTCTGCAAACCTGGTTATTAGCTAATCATTATTTTTCAATTAAATAGCTTTCTTTTTATTGTATAAAAAGTTACGTTAATATAAAAATATTTTTAAAAACATGCTTTTACAATTGAGCCTATAACGAAAGTTTAATATAAAAATAATTTAACAATGAACAATAGAGCCCTATTTTAAATTGTTGGGCAAGATTTATATACATGCAAAATTTCAATTTTTTTCAAATGTCAAAAAAGGACAATATTTGTACTTTCCTGTCACGTCAAAGACGCCCAAGATAAATAAAAGTGTAAAAAAATTATCTTGTAAAATTAAGTCGTAACTGTAGTAGGCGTAATCTATCATATTAAAAAAAAACTTTTCGTTGTTTTTATCTTATTTTTGTGCAAATTATTCGCATTTCTCAATCGTGATAAAGCTAATCTATTATAATTGGTGCTTCGTCATCAGTGATGTTTGGAAAATAATTTAACAAATACACGATATCGAATGGTAAATCGGCGAATCATTTACGCACTTAACTGAAAAGAATAAATGAAAAGAATTTCAGATTGTGCATCGCACTTCATAAAAGAAATTTCGGATACCTTTTTCCTTACAAGATTAATTTCTCAAATGAAAGCGGCGAGAGCGCACTATACGATTAATCGATTCTTACGTAATGTTTGGAAAAACAAACGATGCCGGGATTGTTATTAAACAAGAAAAACTACAGCGCAAAGGACGGGAAAGCGAAGCTCCGCGCGCGCAGCTCATTAACTCTGGAAGGAGGAAAGAAAGGAGATAAGCCGTCGATTCTTTCTAACTCCTACGTAACGTTTCCTCCGTGTCTCTGCTGGTTAACGAGCTCCGTTGAAAAAAAAGAAAAAGAAGAAAGGGAGAGTCGGAGATCCTAGACTAGAAGAGATAGGGGGCGCCTTTATTATAGAGGCCAAAACGCGGTGCTGGTGCGAGCTCAGAGGACGGCGCGGGAAACAAACGTCCGGGAGTTGCGACGAAACCGACAAAGCGGACAGTGTGTGTGTGTGTGTGTGTGTGTGTGTGTGTGTGTGTGTGTGTGTGTGTGTGTGTGTGTGTGTGTGTGTGTGTGTGCGCGCGCGTGTGTGTGTGTGCGTGTGTGTGTGCGTGCGCGCGCGTGAGAGGAAGAAAGAGAGACCCGCGTCAATGAGAAGACGTCGGAGAAAGGAGTTGCGTGCATGCGTGCTTTCGAGGCTGAGGTGCGCAGGTTCAGTTTTTCAAAAAACGCGAGGCAAAATAAATTGTCATTCCGTACCATTTTTTTTCTCCTTTTCATAACTAGCGACATCATTTATTTTAAGCATATTCTTTATAGTCTTCTCCTTTGTATTTCAACTCTTTTCGTCGAGATGTTGCGAGAAAATAAGAGCGCGTGTCCCTTATATTTTCATGTACCGACGCTAAGCAGACTCTCTTTTCAAAGGCAAAAAATAAGTGATTGTTCCCTTGCTATCTTTTTATTATTAAAATTTTTTCTTTTCTAAACAAAAGTTTAAGTAAAATATAGCAACGCTACAATATTTATATTTTACTCCGTACCTCGAATGTGAGCCTAAAACCCATTTGTTAAAATATAAAATTAAATAAAATGCAGCGTAATCCATCTATTTTAAAAAAAATTTTATACATAAATAGAAGGAATAAAAATATACTTTACTTTTTACTGGTATTTTTTATTGTTTAAAATATTCAAGACTCGAATAATATTGATTAAAATAATAGATACTATTTTATTCGTATTACTTGATACGTGACGACCGATATAAAAATTCATTTTCGGTATTGTGCTGTACTTTATGCCGTACATATTTTTTTACACCCACTAAATGCAATATTTATTATTAAAATATTTATCAGACTTTTTTTTAATTTAATTTTTTTTAAGATGAAAAAAAGTCTGGTTAAAATTTTGGCAAAAAGTACAGGAATAAATTCGAAGTTTGCCGGTTTAAAATATAAGATTAATTTTTAACGCCATATACTTTTTGCCATACAAGAGCCATACATAAATTTTTACGCGGATTCTCCTTTATTCAAATAGATTACTTAAATGAAATTTGTACTTTTTATAATAAATATATAAATATTTACTCTCGTTTACATTAACGATCGTTTTAGCTTTAAAATTACAAATAAAAATAAAATGATGAGAAGGTCAAGCAATGATTTAAACTTTCCAATTTTTGACTTCATTTGATAAACAATTTTATAAATGATGCAGCAATAAAACTTTTAATTTACGATATGGTATGTAAAAAGTTGACGTCCATCAAGTTAGTCCCGCCATTTTGTCTTTTTGAAAAAAAAAAAGTTGTGCTGGATTGTACTCAACTTGTGCTATAGTGTGCTGTAAATAAAAAAAATTAATTTAAAAAATTTCGATTTTCGGAGCCAATATTAATTTTTTGAAAATAGTTGACCTCGCCATTTTGTTTTTCATGGAATAAGAGTTGTGCTGCATTGTGTTCAACTTATGCCATAGTGTGCCGTAAAAATAAATTATTAATTTTTATTTTTATAATTTTTATGATCGGAGTTAACTTTTTTTTCGAAAACGATGATTTTTTGCCTTTAAAAATGATAATTAATAAATTCTTTTTACGACACATTATGGCACAAGTTGAGTACAATGCAGCACAACTCTTTATTCTGTGAAAAACAAAATGGCAGGGCTAACTATTTTCGAACAATTAATTGTGGCTATAATAATCGGAATTTTTTAAATTAATTATTTTTATTTACGGCACACTATAGCACAAGTTGAGCACAATCCAGCACAAATTTTTTTTCAAAAAGACAAAATGGCAGGGCTAACTTTATGGACATAAAAGTTATAAATTTGGAATCGTTGCTTAACCGATAATAACTTGATAAATATTTGATTCTATCAATGTCAAATGTAAAGTTGGCGATTGGGAAGAAATGTGTAAGTGCGAATCTAATCGAAAAATTATTGCAAATACGAACTACTAATGAAAGAAGAATCTTCATGTTTTTTAAAGTCTTTACTTTTTACTGTTACAATTATTTTAATTCCCCTTCAATTTCATCGACGAATTGTGGGGAAATAACGTAATATACAGCGATTTTAAAAATAAGACTCATAGTTGCAGAGATATTGTTCATTCCTAAGGGCGCATAGAAATTCACACTTCGGCTTCTTGAGCTCTTTTATTTTGAAGTAATCGTGAAGTTCGCCGAGAGACCAAAACTGCGGTTCTTTAAAATATTCATTTTTTTTCTTATTATCAAATTGTCGCTCATGCACTTGCATTGCATGTGAGACTTAAGCGATGAATCAACGCAGAGCGCTTGTCTATCTTAATTAGTCATGAAAAAATTTACATTGTCGTCAATAATTGTTTTTACTCGAGTGCAACGGCCAGCTGATTTGATGCGTTAAATAATTTTGTAAGTTAGTTGGATACATTATTTGGGTTTTATCGATATTATGAACAAACGACTGAATATCGTATCGTATTTGATATTCTTTCTTAATTTTATCCTTAAACAAATAATTTTTTAGAAGTACAAAACATCCACATTTTGTGCGTCGGTAATTGCAAACGACTAAGTAAGAAAATATAAGGGTTTATCGCTAGAAATTTAGCATAAGTTTTTTTGCTTTGAAAAATGTTCGGAAAAATATTTATGAACAAAGTTAACGCCTTGGTTATTAAATTCGAAATACACTGCTGATAATATTTTAATTTTTCTGAAATAAACTATTGGAACAAGCTGGCATTCTTAAAGAAAGCAAAATTTTATGTCATTCAAGTTAACCCTGCCATTTATTTTTTTTTTTTTTTTTTTAACGAAAGTTGTGCTGCATAGTGTTCAACTTGTGCTATAATGTGCCGAAAAAAAATTATTATTTTTCATTTTCAAACGAAAAATTTATTGTTTCCGAAAACAAGTTAGCCCGCCATTTCGTTTTTCACGAAATAAAAGAGTTGCGTTGTATTGTGCTCAATTTGTGCTATAATTTGCCGTAAAAAAAATTATGAATTTTTATCATAATAGAAAAAAAAGTTGGCCTAGATCATTTTGTTTTTCTTGGAATAAAAGAACTGTGTTGCTAAATTTAAAACATAAGATGGTATCACACATAAGTACGTACGTATGCATAC
>OX465096.1:118375-144723 GCA_949987625.1 Chalcis sispes
TCGCGTGATAAAAAACCAAGACGCCGAATCATCGGCACCCGTAAGTCCGATAGTTTTCCAAGAATCACAAAGAACAACTCACCGTCAGTCCTCGGCTTGTACCCAACGCAGTCATACCGTTGATCAGTCTTTCAGCTATCTATTATTAATTTCGAAACAGTAAATCAATCAACGAAAACGATGGGTTAACGATTATCGAGGATTAGAATGAGAATGAAGACTACCAAGTGCAGACTATCAAGTCACGGCAGTCACACCTAGAAGATGATGCATTTGGCGTCACTATTAGAGTCGCACAGACCATAAAAATTCTTCAGCCCTGGACTAGCGAGATTTTTTCGATGAGCGCCCACGCACGCGATACCCATCCACTGCACGCGCCGTCTCGAGCCGACGCGTCACGCGAAAATTGCTAATTTGACTAACACCTGAAGTCTTATAAACATTTTGCTACGTGGTTTTAATTAAACTCTCGATTCGTCTTTCTTCCAATATTAAAAAACATTTAGATGCTACTCGAGTGGCGAAGATGTTAGGTGGAGACAAGGCGTTTCGAAATATCGAGGTCGATGTTAATAAAATTTGACGTTAACAAAGATTTGTGGATTCGTAGGCGAACAAGGAAAGCGAGATTCTAGGGCGAAGCGGGCCTTTCGTGGTCGACGCGAGGAAAAAAGCGAAAAAGGCAACTGGGGAAGAGGGCGGGCTTAGGTGTCAGGCAGTGTGCGGTCGACGAGAGCGAGTTCTCGGGCCTGCGCTCGGCTCAGCTGCTCCGGAGGGGCGAGTCGGCGGCGAGCGATCGAACACGCGCCGCGGGGGTGGGAGCGACAGCGGATGGATGGATGGCTGCTCGGGACGCGATGGGGTCGAAGGGGCCGGGAGGTAGACGGCCGGCCGCTTGCTCGCGATCAATATGCCGAAATACGCCGGCGGGCCGCCACACGTACACGCGACACGCGCAGAGCCGCGGCGGCTACTCTTTGCCCGACTCCGCGAGCACGGGGATCGGGTAGTGGCAACGGGCCAGCTTGAAAAAATTGATCGGTTGCCGAAACAAGATGAGCTCGTCGCCGAGATTTGCGCGACTGCTCCCTTTGCGCCCTTTTCTTGTCTTCAGCGCTCTCTCCGAGAAAGAGAGAAAGAGAGAGAGAGAGAGAGAGAGAGAGAGAGAGAGAAAAAAAGAACGCGCTTTCTGAAAAGAAACTAGCAATTTCTTATTAATCTTGACTTTTTATATTGGATACTTGTCGCAGCGCGTGGATTGCGAGCGTCGGGAAGGAAAATAATTATTGAGAACATTCGCGAAATCAAAAGCCAGCGATATATGTAATGTTGGTTATATAAAGGAAGACGAAGAAATAAATTAATCTAGCCATATCAAAAAAAGATCTGCGTTGTACAGCCAACTGTTTCGCGAAGGCAAAGTCATTACTAGAGTTCGGCTGGCAAATCCGTCTGTGCGCACAACTTCAAAGATTAGGAGAACACGAGAAGAATGAATAAAAGAGAAGTTGCAAAAGGGAATTAATACGAGAGAAAAGTAATACGAATTAAATTTTATGCCGTATATGTATATGAAAAAGTACGTTTTGAAACGGACAACGGCGTTAGTCAGTTTTTTTTTCTTTAGTAGATAGATGCGAATAAATGGAGGAAGACGGTCAACTGAGATACATTAGTGAAAAGAAGGCGTTAAACATCTTGATGTCATTAAATAAATATATGTAATAAAATAATTAAATTAGTGAAATAAAAATTAAAATTATTCGGAGTATTAGTATAATATTAACAGAAAATCAGCCTCTTTCAAATTTCTTGCAAAAGTGTGCGATTGGTTATATAACATTTTTAAAGATGCATTAACTGCTTGTAATTTTTTTTTATAAGAATTAATTTAAATTTCATTTTAAATATGAAAAAATTAAAAGTAATATAATTTATAAAAATTTAAATAAAAATCACATTTGTTTCTTGTATAAATATAAATTTACAAATTCTTAAGGTTGGTTGTTACATTTTGGTTAGCAACAAAGTTTTTATAAACAAATAAGTACTATTTAATCTCGTTATTTAAACTACTTATTTTGAATGAGAAAAAAAAAAATAAATAAATAAATAAATAAATAAAAGGATTATAAGGGCAAATATCGTTCAAGTGAAGAATTTTAAAACATCACGAGATTAAAAAATAATTTACACAAATTTTATTGCATTAAATGAAAAATAAAAAAAATGGAAAATATAAATAGTGGATAAAGAAAGGAGTTAAAAAGAGATACGTGAAAAATGACGTTACATTCGGCCTTCGCCTTTATTTCGACCTCGGGGGTCAGGGGCTCTCTTTCTCTTTCTTCTCTTTTTTTCTTTTTGGTATACTCGTTCGCTATGCACGAAAACAACTCTAATTTCGACACACGCATAATTTTTAATATAAATATACGTATGCGCGCGCACACGCATACTGTAATAATTGATTGACGAGATGACCGAATAGAAAAGAGAAAAGAGAGGGGGAGGGAAAACGGGAACAAGAGCAAAAGAGAGCAAGAGAGAAAAAGAAAGCACGTTGCATATCCATCGAATAGTCGTCAAGAGAATAAGCGAGGTGAAACTACGCTTCTCTCCGGTGTACGCGTGTATCGAACCTTGCGCTCGCCGGTGTACTGCTCAATGTTGCCCAGCTAGCATATGAAATGAGGAATGTACCACTGGCTCTCATTCGTTTCTAACTTGTATTTCTTTAGTAAATATAATGTACATGCGTTAAAAAGGAAAATTTACACTACATACGAGCCTCGTCGAATCGATATCAATTTTATCGCGCATATATATACACACACTTTAGTAACTTTAAAAAAAAAATTTTAATAATTATATTTAAAAACTGAATCAGCTATCTACAACTGTTTATTTTGAAAAATAAAAAGAAAGAAAAAATTGACATTAAATTTCATTGAAAGAAATATTTTATTTTTCAGTTTTTATTTCAACTTTATTCGAATAAAATTTCGAAATTTATAAGACATTTTTTAAGCTAAAAATACAATATAAATATAAGCAAAATACAATACAGATTTAACTAAAAAGTAAAACACAATATAAACAAAATAAATTATATTTAAAAATATTAAAATTATATTCGTTTATGTTTAAATTATTTAAGTTTTCTAAATTTTTATTGTTTGTATTAATTATATTAATAAATATTTATTTAATTTAAAATATACATTTCTCAAGCTTTTGAAAAATTTAACATTTCATATCAATATTATAGATAAATTTATTTTTTCGCTCAAGTATCATAAATTAAGTGTATATTTTTAATAAAAAGAAATTTTATCGATAAAAACAATATTAAATTAATATAGATTGCATCTAAATGTAAAATAAATTTATTGGTGATGAAAAATACGTTGAGTATCACTGATGCCTCTTTTACAATATTAGAAATCGATAGTCTAGGTAATGCGCACAATTTATTGTTGTAAAATCACAAGGAAATCCAAAGAAAAATGAATTACCTTACAATCCCTTTCCTTGCAACAGTTTTTTTTTTTTTTTTTTTTTTTTTTTTTTTTTTTTTTTTTTTTTTTTTTTTTTTTAAATGAACAAAGTTTTAGTAAAAATTCGAAGGGAACTAAAAATTCTATGGATACAGCTGAAAGGTTATCGGGCATCAATAATAAATGCAATACACAAACCCTATAATAAAAAAAAGTACTGAAAAAACACAAAATTTCGATTGCGTGGCAGTTTTAAAGTAGACTTTAAGAGCTGTAGGTTGAGCGACACTGACCCGTGTCACCGTTAGTTTTCTCTCTCCTGCCTCCTCCTACTGGTAGTCGCTTGCGCGACGGCCACGGCGGCAGCAGCAGCGGTGACGACGACGGCAACACAGCAGTTCGCTTCGTTTCTCTTCGACTCTCTCTCTCTTTCCCCTCTCATCCCTTCCCCTTCGCTCTCTCACTCTTGCTTGCTAGCGTTCTGTCTTTGTCGCTCCCCGCTTCATCTCCGTCGCACGAACGTTTGACTACGCTTAAGTATAGTTAGTTGACGAATTTCCTCTGACAACAAGGATGAAACGCGGCAAAAATCGTCATTTTCCAATCGCGATTAATGTTCCATCCCGACTAATTCGTTAAATATATGGAATCATAGAGAAAAAAAATAAAAGATTTGAAAGAGAGAAAAAAAACGATGGTCGAGGTAACTTCAAGTTGAGCGACACTGTAGAACAATAACTTCGGCCAACGTGAGCTCTCAAAATGGCTGTCCTCAGCTATTATTACTTTGGTGAGCGAGAAAGAGATCGAGAAATATAGATGTACATACGAGTGCGCGAGCATGCGCATATATATATATATATATATATATATATATATATATATATATATATATATAGAGAGAGAGAGAGAGAGAGAGAGAGAGAGAGAGAAACAAAGAAATAAGATGATAAAGTGGGAGAAAAACAAAACATACAATTGCGCCTATTCGATCGCTCTTTCGCACAGAAAGCAATTTAAAACGCAGCCAAGGGGCGTATTCTGAAATGCTGACCTGCTCCGCGAAAGTGTTCCGAAATATTGCTCCGTCTTTCTTGAGTACATGTACGCTCTCATCGTTTGAAACGTTACAACAGTTTGGCGTCGTGACCGTACGCGTTTCGGAATAGTCCCAAGGCTTGTTGTCACTCGTGCTCAACATTTCGGCTCAGCTTATAAGTTTCGATAAATTCTCCTCACATTTAACATACGTTATTTTCAAATCAACGTTTGCAAACATTCTTCAATTTTGATAATTTATTTAATTTTCCACGGACGGATTTACGAACCCGTTAATACTGTGAAAAATTCTACTTATTCGATAAGATAATGAACAATTATCGACATTAATATAAATAATAATTATCAATTCCGATTAAAATTTAGCCTAACGCCGGGAAACTATTTTTGCTGATTGAAGCGTGAATAAAAAGCGTCGGTTCGAAACTTAATGTGTGAATAATTTCAGAAACATTTGCGTAAATGTTCTTTGTGTACGGTTTAAAATTCAAAATGTATATACTAAAATATCGATACATTATCAAGACATTTTCAAACACCAACACGCGTATATTTCAAAAGTGCACCGATTTCTTCATTGCCGATTACAAAATAATATTGGAATAAGAATAAACTTCAAAAAATCAACACAAAAAATAGAGAAAAATAAAAAATAAAGTCAAAGGTCAAAGTGGATTCTTTCTTTATCGTGTCTCGATAGATAACGCCGCTACTTTATTGTTCCTTACGCGAACTTGAAAAAAACAAGATTGCAATTTTCCTTACTTGGGGTCGGGTAAATAACGAGTCGGTGGCCTTTATCGAAGCCCTCGCTACGCACTTTGCAGTCTGCATTGCGAGTTAAACTTAGCAATCGTTGCTTTGCTTCGACCGCTCTTCTTTCGCTTCTTTTTTATACCGTATAGTTGCTTTCATATACTTTAATTTAAATTATCCACAATTCTTTTACTTATTAAGTTTATTCCCACAAATTCAACGTTAAATTTTATAAATTTCATTAATTTCACGCGCTACTCATTTTACGACCCATAAATTTTACAATAATACTATTTGAATCTGTTAGAAAATTAGTCAATATTATTATAAATATCTACTTGATAAACACAAAATTGATATTCTTTTAAAATATCATCAATAATAAAATAATCAAATATATATTAAATGTCGCTATTAAATATTTGAACGATTAAAATAATTAAAATTAATAATTTAATCTAAGAGTATCAACATTAGATACATTTATCTTATTACAGTCAAGAATATTGCTATAAAATACTCACTTTACACTCAAATATTTGTGAAAATACATATAGACAAATATGTTGTAACAACGCTACCGAAATTATTTATTTTTTTTTTTTACTTAAAGCATATAATCGTTGTATAATGACAAAAATTCGAATTCAATTATGCAAATTTTTTTTTTAGAACAACTTTCTTCATTTTTAGTGAAATAAATATTCTAAAAAGTTTAAATTAAGTAAATGCTAAGTAAGTTTTAACATAAGGAACGTGTTTAAATTGATTATAGTTTTTAAAAATGGAATTTTGACAAATTTATAATTTCATTTTTTATACGCAATAAAAATTAATTATTTTGGAAAATGCCATTTTAAAAATTATTACTATTCATTCTAAACGACAAAAAAAAAGTTTAAATTAATAAAAAAAATTATTTCATTTCAATGATGAATATCGATATAATGAAAGATATCTAGTTCTATGAAAAAAATCTCAATAAATCAATATAAAATAAATGTTTTGATAATATATGCTACGTTCTATATAAAATAAAATGGTACGTAAAAATGTTTGTATTAATTTGACTTATTAAAAAAATAAAATTAAAGTAAGTTATAAAAAATTGAGCTTAATTTTATAGATATTTATATATAAATGTTTTATTATTTGAAGGGAATAATGTCAATGCAGACGTGCATCGTATTTTGACCCCAAAGAGTGAGCGGACAAGAAGGCGCGTCTTCGTCTCCGACAATAGAAAATACAAGCGGATAAATCAAAAAAGGTCTCTCTTCTGAGATATGCATATGAACGAAGAATCTCGAAGATTTCTCAGAGCACATAATTTTCTTTAATTCTCATCTATCTCTTAAATATTGATATTTCGAGTTTCCCCATTTTATACTAAAACGTCTTTTATTTTACAGTTTTCTTTTGTTTTTTACTCCAATAAAATCCAAGGATGCAGAAAAGCAAGTATTTTAATTACTCTCTTGTATTTATCAATATTTTATACAAATTTTATGACATTTAAATATTATAAGGTCAATAAATTAAATCAATGTATGGTGAATAATTTCATTTGTTCAAAATATTTATAAAATGTTACCCTTAGTACTCGCATCTCGTGCAAATGTTATAAATAGATAGATATTAAGAGTAAACAATAACCTATATAAATAATTAAAATACTGAGAGGTTTATTTTTTAATTTTAAAATGAATCTTTTAATAATTAAAAAAAAATTATGTGTACATACAAATAAATTAAGAGATATGGAAAAGTGGTGTTTGAAGGATATTTTACCGTTTAAAATGCTCTCTGATTCGATCCTCACGGATGTTTTCCGGCAGATTTCCAACCCACAGGTGACGTGTCTCTCTAACCATTTTGCTCCGAACTCTTCATTTGGGATCGGATGTTGTGCTATCGTTTGGCGGCACTGTACAACGACACACAACTCACGTATCCCAACGCAAAATTTTCGCACTGCCACGAAAAAACGAAAATTATACAACAAAGCCTCGATTTTTCGCAAACTTTTTCGTTTCTTATTTCAACACTCGCGCACACGCTTGCACTTATACCTACACATACATATATTTATACATACATATATATGTATGTATGTATATATATATATATATATATATATATATATATATATATATATATATATATATATATATATTCATATGTATATATATACACACATGTACTTTCACCGGGCTGAAATAAGGCAGAAGAAATACCAAACGTAAACGCACAATCGTATAAAAAGGAACGAACGATACAAGAAACAAAGGTAAAGAGCACACAGGTACGTACGAAACCACTGCACGTTATTATCTTCCACGTCGGTTCCCTCGCAAACTCCCCCCTCACTCGCTTCTTAATATTTCCTTCTCTCTTGAAATCACGCACACCGAGAGTTCTTCACTCTCAACTGAATTTCTTACTATGCGTCGCAGGTCGCGATATTGTTATACGCGGGCACACTGATTTTTAAAATTGAACGGCTAAGCCAAAACACTCGACTACTTACTGCTCGTCGAACAAAAAAAACACTCGCGCATGATTAGCTACATGAAGAAGACTGCTGCTGCTACCTTTGCTGTTGCTAGTGCTAGGCGACCTCCAGGGACAGGTTTCGCCTCAGCGGTGGCGACGACGACGATGATGACGGCGGCACTAACGGGTTCTCTAAATTGTAGAGCGGCCGCCGTTTCCTCGTTGCCGGATACCGCATCGTTCGCAACTATACTATCTCACCTCGCCCCGCGCACTTGTCCTCATGTTTTCAGCTGCCACGCGTCGGGAGTGCGAAAGGTTCTTAGGCCGCACAGCGGGCCCAGAAGGGATGAGTCAAGGCCAGTAGGACGCGCCGGCGGTTCGGCCGCGAGGCCCGACTCCGAGCCCACATACTCACTAGTCGTCGAAGTTGCTCAGCACTCGACTATAACCTTTATTTGCGAGCCCGTTTTCTCTCTCTCTCTCTCTCTCTCTCTCTCTCTCTCTCGCTTTCACAAGAAGGCCGTACTCGTGGTTAGGCTCCGCTCCTCTTCCTCGCAGCAACGGGAATGAAAATGCGGCTCTGGCCTTCTTTTTCACGACATGTCACACGGCACACTGGCTACAACCACCAGAACCGAGTACACGCGCACGTTTACGCAGGAAGAGACGGGACACAGAATTGCATGACCGCGAACACTGAGCGAGGCGCTGGCTTAGAATTGTGCGCGCGCGTCCAATACCGAACGCATACCTTTTCTCCTGGCCCGTGTGGCTCGAAGAGTCGAGAAAGATGGAATGTCGCGTTTCGAGTCGCACCACTAAGAGGCAGAGAGAATTCTCTCCTTCGTTCCGGCGCTCGTTTCTTTTTCTCCGCACTGCACGTACACATACACCCACGCCTCTCTTTTTCGGTCGGGGCGGAAGAAAACGAAATTTCGCGTTACTCCTAGCTCTATGTATATATCGCGTTTGACTTTGGCAGCTGCGACTCGCGTTGCATACTTAGGCTAGCATGCATAGACGGAGGAGCCTGGGCTTCGCTCCTTCTCACTGCATTACACTACACGAAATGACGTCACCATGGCGGGAGCGCAGCGAAGCTCGCGCCGGCCAGCCCCAGCAAGCGCGCCGTCTGGTGGGGGAAGTTCAGGCTAGAGCTTGGGAACGAGTTTACCTCGCCCTCCGCCCTCCGTACGACCCACTCCACCGATTGTACCATCAACGCTCGACTCTCTCTTCTCCTCGCCCCCCCCCTCCTTCGCGAGAAGGCTAAAGCAGCCAAAGGGGAGAGACGCTGGTTCGCGCTTTCCTTCCCCCCAACTCCTCTCACCGACCCAAGACTCAAGAACCGTACCCGATTACTCTACGCAGGCTTACAGTCTCTCTCTCACCCCCCCTCTCCTTCTCAGGACTGTACTTGTTTCAAACCAAACCCTGTTGCTATAGTGTACTTGACGTTTATGTAATTGTTGAAATTTTACGAGAAAATTTATACAAATTTTGTAAAAATATGATAATTTTTGCCGTAATTTCTTTTCAATCCCCTGATTAGATTTTTTTGGTAAAAAATGATAGTATCAATCTTTTGTTGAGTTTTCAAAAATAATAAGATAAATTTTAATCAAAGCAATTATTAATGCATTGTTGAATCATTTAATAATTGAATATTACAAAAATGTAATCTACAATGGATTAGAATTATCTATTATTAAATATTAATCAATTGAAAAGTATACAAACACAATTTGATCATGTTATTGTCAAACCATTTATATAAAGCGTATGGGTTAAGATAATATCGTTTTCAAAAAATAAACGTCGTATATGTAAAATCATCGTGTAAATCTATTATATCAATCATATAAGCAAAATTATAAATCTCAATAATCTCTAATTGATCCTGTTAAGTATACATTTTTTTTTTTTCAATAATTCTTTATAAACTAATTAAAGCAAAATAACGTCATAAAAATTACATAAGATAATATTTATTTTAATAAAACTTTGGAATAAAAGTATGTTCATTTTTCTAAGGATAGAAAATTTCCACTATTACAAACATTCATATAAAATTATTAAATTAATAAGAAAGAATGTAAAGAAATTAAATATACCTTGAAAACATTTGCTGTTCTTCAGTTTTATTTTATATTTATTTTTAAGAATATATTAAATATTTAAATTTAAAAATGTTAGTATTAATATCATTCAAAAATTTAATCCGATAAAATTATTTTTAATGAAAAATAATCATGATACTTTCTTCACCGGGTAACTCGATTAGTGGATACAGCACTTTCGTTCCCGAGCCGCTTTCCTCGTTGCTCAGCTACGGCGCATTTTGTTGAGAGAGACAGAAATGGTGGCGAGAGCGACTACGCAGAGATATATAGAGAAGGAGAGAGCGAGAGAAAGGGAGAGAAAGATAGAAGTATAAAAAAAACGAAAGATAAATTAGATTATACAGTATTAATTTATTTATACGAGATTTGTTTCCAATAAATGGTTCTTTCGTTAGCTTTCGCAAAAGTATTAATAATTATAATTAGTAGAATTTATAAGAAAACATAGGTCACATACGCAATGTTTAAAAATAGCATGCGCACACACGTGGAAAATATATTAGTGTAAACAAAAAAATATATCGGAAAAATCGTTAGTTAAATTTTTAAAATTTTTTTATCTTTAAAAAATGTTTTTCGAAGTATTAAGTAACAAACTTCATTTTCAATTTAGAAAATCGTTTTAAGTAAAGTAAAAGGGAAAATAACCATGAAGTATGTACACGTATAAAATGAGGGTAAGAAAAATGAAATATAAATATTTAATGTAAACATACTAAAGGCACATCTCATTTTGTCAATTTTATTCCATGTAACCAAAAAATAATTATTTCTAATTGTTTATGAAAATAATGAAATACAAGATTATTTAACTAACAGTATGCATTTGTATACTAAATCGGATTACACTACGTTAATAACATAAAATTTAATAAAATTGAAAAAAGGTACAAGAAAAGGAACCGAAATGGCAAAAAATAGGCCAATTTAATAAGAAATTGATAAAAAAAATTTGAAAATATGAAACAGGGGCAAAGGAGAGAAAATACTTTGAAAAAAGCCAGTATAAATAGAAAAAAAAGAACGCGGAAACATAGAACAAGCTCCGTTGCGAAAAAAACGTAGTTACATTGAAAAATAAAAATGAGAAAACTAGATGGTGAACGAGAGAAACGAACTGAACAAAATAAACAAATTGAATAAAGCCAGAGTAAGTGCAAGGGAGACAGAATAAGATGGAAAATCGGAACTGCACGAATAAAAACTCAACAAAATATTAAAAAAAAAAAAAAAAAAAAAAAAAAATGAGAGGAAAAGCAGAGGTAACAAGAAGCGTGTGCGCGTGCAAGATAGAAAGAGAGGCATATATAACTAGAAAAAGGACGGAAAATAAAGAGAGGCTTCGTGTTCGCACATAAAAAGAGGCAAAATAAAGGGGACGCGGCATAACAGAGACAGCTGGCTAACGCTTTTGTATGAGAGAAAGAGCAAGAGGCGGGAGAAAGAAGAGACATAGCAGCTAAGAGGGGAGAAAAGAGAGAAAGAAAGATTAAGAAGGGGAAGCAACGCGGAGAATCGAAGCGTGTGCAACCAAGTGGGGAGCACAGACGAGAGAGAAGTAGGGATAACGGGTCGAACGAGCTAACCCGAACTCGAACGAAAGCCCCGACTCTGTTGAGTCAAGCTACCAAAGTTTCTCTATCTCTTTCGTTTCTATTCCGGCTACTACTCCGACTTTGCGAGGGACTTGGGGAAATAGCTCCATCTTCTTTCGACAAGTATATGTCGACGACCGTTGCTAAAGCATCTATACAAACAACACACATCATCTCAAAAAGAACGTCACATTCAATTATTTTTTTCTTCTAAACATTTTATTTTATCAAATTTAAAATTTTTTTCATTCATTATTTAACGCTGTCATTTATTTAATCTATTTATTTAGTTTTTAGTTCAATCTTCAAATGAAATATTTAATTTTTGTGTATTTTAGTGACACTGCGTGTTAAAAAGTAGCTATAGAAAATTATTACACATGTTAAATTTATGGCTATATTTTTATTTAGTTGAATATAATGATCATCCGTTATGTAGTTAAATTACATTTATGTTATACAAAATAATTTAATATATATAATTCATTATAACGGTTGAGATAATTAACAAATAAAAAGTTCCAGATTTTTGTTCGTAATTGATGAATTAATCATTGAATTGATTTTTAATTATTGTTCATTTTGTAGAGTACCTTTCAAATAGTTAAAAACAAAATAAAATTTAATGCTTCTAAAAAATGGTGCATATCTATATCTTTTTACATCAGTTAATATTTAATTTTTGTATAAAATAATCAAAATCTATCAGTAATTTTCATTAAACGTATAGGATATATAAATATAAAAAGAAAAACAAATAAAAATGTATGATTATAATATTTTTTTTTTGACAAAAGTTAAATTTTTTAATCAAAAGCTAACAACTTTTTTTATACATATTTAAATGTTCGAATTCAAATTTATTGAAAAATATTGATATTTACATAAATAATTGAAATACATTATAATAAAACAAATCATAATTTACCGTCATAATAACAGTAAATTAAAATAGTGGTTGTAAATAAATAAAAACTATAAAAATCCTATTCTCTTTGTATAAATAAATTCTTACTATTAATATTATTATCAAACTCAATGTATACACGTCACGACATCTAGCAAAAGTTTATAAATATGGCAGTCGCTACCTTATCGACTGCGAATTTTGAACTATAATTATTTAATTGTTACCATTGGTTACAAAATATTATATAGTTACCATAATTTTAATTGCATTAAAAGATTTCTGGGTATAAAAATTGTAACATTCTACCGGTCGAACGTAAACTTAATTTTTTAAATTCACTCAACATAATGAATGCTGAAGGAAATATTATAATTGATAATGATTTTGTGGCAAATGAAGAACCATCAGTATTATCTACCGATCAGGAGGAGCGAAAACTTGCTAGACGATTAAGAATTCAAAGACGCGTGCAGGCTTCTCAAAAGTTTGTAATATTTTGCATAAAAAGATATAAATTGCTATTTTATTTTTTATATAAAAATGAGAAATTAAACATATTAAACTCCCACTCATTATAGGTTGGATGAAGATGATAATGAAAGTATCATCGAGGAAAGCCCTACCGAAAAGCAAATCTTCGCAAGTGCAGAACTTATAGAGAAATTAATAGCTGAAGGGAATGAAGTTGTAAGTAGTCAAATACTAGATAAAATAATTTTCTAATTATATTTTAAATATTTAATTAAATGGTAAATTAGATTTCAAATATACGCATAGCTAATGATGCACGAGAAATAGAGCGCCGACATCATGCAGATGAAATGCGCGAGAAATTATTAAACAAATTAAAAGAGAACGATGAAGAGTGCACAAAGTTATGTGATATTATTATGAAACGATGGCCTTCGATTTTAAATTCTAATGATCCACTAGATATTAATAATGAAATGGAACTACAAAAAAAAAAATGCGATGAAGTATTAGCTAAAAAGGATGCAATGATTGCTCAGTTAAAATTGGAACTCAAAAAAGCAGACGATGAGTATTACGAAGATCAAAGAAAACAAAAAGATGATATAAAACTATTGACTGAAAGAATTGAAAATCAGGTTAAATGAATGTTTATTTTATGTTTAAATTTAAATTAAAAAATTAAAAATTTTATTATTAAAAATAAATATGTCACTGATTATTAGATGAGTACAATGGAAAGCGTTTATAGTCGAGAAATGGAATTAGTTAAAAAAGCTTTAAAGATAGAAAGACTTGATACGATTAAAGATTTTCAAAAAATGTGGGATGACCTCTTTAAGCAATTGGAAAATGAAAATATTGAAGGTGACAAAAAAATAAATAAGATTATGAAAGAATATGAAGAAGAAATGGAAAAAGTTATGACAGATCACGACGAAGAGTATAGAATGCAAAAAATTGATTTAGAAAACGAATGTCAAAATTTAGAACGTTATGTAGAAAAAACAAAAGCTTTATGTTTTTTAAATGCAGAAAAACTGTCTTATAATTTAACTATATTAAAAAGTAAAGAAGAAGAAAATACTATAGTAAAAAATCAACAAAAGAGAAAAATAAATAAGTTAATATCATACAAAGTAAAAATTATACTTTGATTTTATGCATTAAAATATTTCATTTTTTGTTTTACATAGACTTCAGAGTGCAGTTAATAAATTAAAGAAGTATTACGCAGATTTGAAAGAAAGCACAAGATGTGAAATAGAAAAACTTACTGATCAAATTTTAAAAGCTCATAAAAATATTATTGAACTTGAAAAAAAATCAAACCATTTTACACGTGTTAATGAAAAACAATACATTGATATTTGGAATATGAATATTGAAAATGCAAATCAATTAGTCGAACAGGTTTTTTATCTTTACTTTCTATATTGTAATCAAAATTCTATTCAAATACAAATTTATTTACTACTTAGATATTAGCTGCAGATAAAATTATTCATGAGTGTACTCTAGGTATCTCATGGGATCCACCTGACAAACCTTTACCTAAAAAAGAAGATTTACCTTCATATCGTGCAGCTGTTAATATTATTCAAAACAGTAATGAGAGTTATATTATTGAAAAATTTTATAAACTACATATGAAATCCTTAACTTTTACATTTTTATAGGAAAGCAAGATGAAGTTGAAAGATTAAAAATCTTAAAAAGTGAAAAAGTAGATAAATCCAAATCAGAAATAAAAATAGAAAGAGAAGTATTGAACAATGTTCTACAGCAAATATCAGATTGTTCTGGATATTTAATTGAAGATAAGTTGCAAGAATTAATTTCAAATTGCAATGAAGAAGAAAAAACTATTATAAGACTTGATAATGTTTTCCAAGTAAATTTATTTAATAATAATGATTTAAAAATAATTTAATTCATTTAAAATGCAAAATTAATTTTTAGGTTTTATCAATCTCTACTATGGAAGAAATAAATATTTTTTTAGAATTTTTTTTGCCATATTCATATTGTCCAATATGTTCTGCGAGAGAAATTGCTGATTCTAGCAGTTTAAGCAACTCCTTAGATTCAAGTAAATCGTCGACATGCACCGAAATTTGTAATGGTTGTATTGATGAAAATATGAAAAAGCTGATAAATTTTGTTAAACAAGAAACTGAAATAAATTCAGAATGTAATGATGTAATAAAAACTACAGATTCAAAAACTGAAAACGCTGTTTTTGAAACTATTTTAAGTGAAGGTAAAATTTTGTCATTAGTAAAAATAAAATTAATTTTACACTTATATATTATTAATTTAACATAATTTTTTTAAGAAAGTAAAATTTACAATAAAAAAACTAAATCTAAATTGCAAACTAAAAAATTCACCTGTGATGATGGTCATATACTTAAAATACAAGCTGCTCATGTTACAAAAGTCATGAAAGAAATTGTAATAAAATTTATTACTGCTGAACAAAAAGAAATACTTTCTTTTGAAGAGAGATTAAAAGAAAATAAATATACTATCTCGAGGAATTTGTCAATAGAAGATGTAAAAACCTTCTGGGCAAGCTATCGTGAAATTTTAAATCCACACAAAGAAAAATTATGGGATGCAGTTTTGATTGGATTAAATAAATATTATGAAATTCTAAAAGAAAGGCATAAACTATGTAAGGAAAAAGAAAGTTTGCAAAAACAAAATGTTGAATTACAACGACTATTACAATCTCATATAATAAATGTTGGTAATTTCAAATTATTTATGTCATAAATAAGTTTATTATATAATTAATTAAAGATTATCTTTTAGACAGAAGATGAATCAAAGTTGCTAAACGTGAAAATAGCTAAATATTCATCCTGAAAAAAAATTTTTTTTTTTTAAGAATATATATTATAATTATGTTTTTTATTACAGTCTGATTTATTAACAAGAAAATATTGATTGTACATACAAGGTTTTATTTAAATTTATAATTTTATCAAGATAATAAATTCTGTAGTAAACTTTAATAATATGTTAACACTCAAAAAAATTAAAAAATTAAAATTAGATAAATTTAATAATATTTACTTTAAATGGTAAAAGTTTAAATTTTAAGAACAAATAAAATCCTTTTATAAACTAAATAAATAATTTTTATTTATATTTTAAATAACTTCAGCTAATAATTATATTTTACGTATAGGCATAGCCCCCAGAGACAAAATTATTTGCTAATGGTTGTTGACTTGGATTTGTTTTGTTATTACCTTTTTTCCAATATGGAAAGAATCTTTTTTTTTTATTACTTTTTATATTATTTAACTTATCTGCATGTTTTTGAGATGCTAAATGCTAAAAACACATATTATATATACATTATAAGTATATTAAATGCTTTATTGAAAATTCATTAAATAGGATAATAACAATAGTAGACTGTTGTTCAATATTAAATATTATAAGATTTGTGAGAAGTCAATATTTTATTTCATTTTTGTCAAAAACAGTTTTAATTATCCTTTTAAAATTTGTTCATGTACTATAAATATAAACTTTTCTTATCTATAGCATTAATTCTTATCAATAAATTGGTATCACTTGAGAAATATTTAATTTTTGTAATAAAATTAAAGATACACACACACACACACACACACACACACACACACACACACACACACACACACACGCGCGCGCGCGCGCGCGTATAAAGTTAAAATACTTGATTGTTAAAATGTATAATTAAATTTAGTAGCCTACTAATGCTTCATATCCTAATTGTAATATTTAGAAAAATATCATACCACATTTAATTGCGATTGTGAATTGAAGAATTTATTACAAGGAGGGCAAGTGAGTAAAGCATTTTTGGTAGTAGATGGAGTTATATTGTTTGCAGACATTTCCATTGCAGTAGCCCTTGAGACTATCTCCTTTCCAGTCCAGTCACCTAAGCATCAATGTACGGTCAACACTATCTATTTATCACAATTGCTAATGGCTTTATGTGATAATAAATCAGTTTGAGCACTACATTCATGCCATTAAAAGAACACATTTTAAAAAAAGCTAGTAAAATCATACAATTTTCTTAAATTATCTTGAATTGTTTATTTAAAAAAATTTAAAAAATTATTCATACATACCAATAGCAAATTTAATGAAAATAAGCTTGTAAAAAAAAAAAAAAAAAAAAAAAAAAAAAAATTAAAGTATCAAAAAATCGGTAAAAAGTAAATGAAAAATAACAGTAAAATTAATAAAAAAATTTAATGCTTGCATGCTTTGATTTATTTTATCTTATTTCATATTTTTATTTATATTCGTTTATCAATAACAAAATTAAAAAATATAATAAATATAATGTACATGTAAATGTTTTATCAAAAATATAAATAACATTTATATTTGTTATTTTAACGATTTTTATAACATCAATTATCAAAATTATTTGAAATTTTCACGTCAATATAAAAAATATTCATTAATATACAATTTAATTCTTTTATATAAATAACATTAATGAAACACTAATTATTTAATAATAAATAGTTAACAATTAAATAATAAATAATTTACTTTAACACTATACAACTGAACTAAAACAGAATCCAAAATGTAACTAACTACTGGATTAAAGAATATACAAATGAAATATAAAAGTCAAAAGCAATATAAGGCATGCAAAAGTAAAAAGTATTAAACAATAAATTAGCACAACAGCATTTTTCTGAAAAAGCTTATTTAAATACATTGTGCGTCTACATCTAAGACTATAAGATACTAAATTTTTAACTGATTTTGTCTTATTACCTTTTGCCATTTTTTTCTTGTGGCGGTTCCCTGTAAAAAAAGGTTTAATCTTCAGAATAAATCTTCAATATAAATTTAGAATTAATTTTAATTTTTAAATAAAAAATATTATTAACATTATTATTAGACAAATGAAATATTAAAGCTTTACTTGCCATTCAAATGGGTTTGAAGTTGTTGTATAGAATTTAAATAAACATTACAAACATTACATTTTAAGCCATTTGTTTCTTGATCTTTACTAAAAGCAACATTAGTTTCTTCTAACGATGCAAGAATATTTTTCGATCGAATCTGAAAAAATATTATGTTTAAAATATTATAAATTAAGATTAAATAATAAATGAATTCAATTCAAATGAAAACATAACTATTATCTTAAAGCAAAATTTAAGCAGTATTTCTTATACTTTGTGATTGAAAATATAAGTAATGATACCTTTCAAAAAGTTAACTTCACATCATTGTTTTTATAAATAATTTTCTGTATTGAAAATTATGTCAAACTGGAATATCAAATATAATATTTTAAAATTTATATACCTGTTTAGCATGTCGTGCACCTTGCAAATGGGCATCTAATACAACTTGACTTGTAAAATCAAGATCACAGTCATAACATCGTACTTGCGGTCTTTTCGTGGGAAGATTCCCCATAATATTATCTACTACAGCTCTAGTTACTGGATCATTCAATGAATGATTTATTCCTCCTTGTGTTGGCATAGTCATCTTTGAAGTTTTATTAATAATTTCTATTAAGTAGTTTTATTAATCTCAATGTGCTATTATAATATGTAAAGCATAATTATATTTATAATGGTGTACATGTAAATATAGTAGAAATATATAAGATTAATATGTTTACCTTCAATGTCAATAACAAATACTTGCTCAAATTTAATTCATAGAAATACTGAAGATATATAATATTATTCAAATATAGAAATATAAAATTTGCCACTGTCTACTTGTACAAATAGTTTATTTAAATTAAATAATTTAATATTTTATTGTTATATATAAGAAACCAAGCTGTTCAAGTTTATAAAGACAATTTCTAAGATTCTATCTAATATTATGTTGATCATCACTACTTTAATAACACATGTCTTTAAAAATTTTAATAAATTACAAAGTATGTAAATATTAATAAATTAAATAATTAAAAATTTGTAAAATTATAACATAATTTTCTTCTAAAGTATGAAATTTAAGAAATGTGAGCAAATCCAAGAATCGACTTTCTCGCAAAGACGCTCCCAGCGACACGACAGTGTCATTTTACTACAGTCAAAGCGTGATCGTTCGTCTTCTCTCTCTTTCGTACAATTTTTCAAGCTATCTCTTTTTCTTCGCACTGCTTCTGCGCCGAAAATGTTTGCGCAAGCGCAAATATTGGATTTTCGAAAAAAGGATTAAAGCTGGACGAGAAACGCTGCGAAATGGACCACGAATGATATATTTAATTGATCGACATTACAATAATAAATTGGTATTGATATGATTAAAAATATGTAAAATAAAATTGTGGCAGTCAAAAATTAAAATTTTATCACTTATAATGATGTAACAACATTAAAAATTTTTATTTTAATTATCAATAAAATATTCAAAAATTATATTTGGGTAGAATCATGCGTGAAAGAATTGTCGTCATACTAGTTTCGATTAATTTAAAAAAATTTTAAATAAGTGCGATAAATATTGGAAATATAATTATAAAAAATGATAAAATTAAAAGAAATTTATGTGTAAGATTTCTTTTTGACAGATAAATAATAATTTTTTCTTAAACATGAACGTAAATATAGAAAAATGAATAATTAAAGTAAAATTAGTAAGAATTATTTATTGAATCAAAAGAAATTTTCACATAATTTATAAGACTTTTTTTTGTATTGTTAGAAAACAAAAAAAACAAAATAAAAATTAATTTACAGAAAAAAAAACCTTGCAAAGAAGAAATGAAACTCAAAGCTTTCTTGTTATCTATTGATGGAGTAGATATTTTTTCCGCAGAAAAATGAACGTTCCGGAAGAGCAATTCCCTTCTCTTTCGTTAAAAAAATCGTTTTTAATTGCAGAGATGCGAAACAATCGATTCCTCAAGTTGAAAGGAAGAAGAAGAAGAAGAAGAAGAAGTAGAAGAAAAAAAGAAAGAAGAAGCGAAGCGGAGGCTCTTGGAGGCATTTCAGATCGGACCAATCGGCGCGCCGTCTCGTCGGCATCATCGCTTCTCTTTGCGGCAGCCAATTAAAATCGGGCGCTCGTGCCGCTGATGGTGAGCGCGCGCCGCGCTGGCCGCATCTCCCCTACAGAGGTCCCGCGCTGCGCCGTCTGCCTGTGAGATATAGCAGCAGCCATCTTATATTTTGCCTTGGAGAAAAACAGAGTCAACAGAGGTGTTTTATTTGGACGAAATGTCCCGTCTCCTAGGAGCGTGAAACCGAGGAAGCCCGAGTCGTCGGCAGCCCAGTGCTCCCTATGAGGCACTTTTTTTACAACGAGCCCGGACACCACTACATTAGCAAAGGTTAGTGCCAATGATCGTTGGCGCAGCTATAGCGCGCGCCTTTTCCCTTCACCTCGGCCGCTTCCACGGCCGCGCTTGCGACGTCGTCGAAGTTCTCGAGCCAACGCACCGCGCACCCACCTTCGCACGCACGCACGCACGCACGCACGCACGCACGCACGCACGCACGCACGCACGCACGCACGCACACACGCACGCACGCACGCACGCACGCACGCACTCACTCACTCACTCACTCACTCACTCACTCACTCACTCACTCACTCACTCACTCACTCACTCACTCACTCACTCACTCACTCACTCACTCACTCACTCATTCGCTCATTCGCTCATTCGCTCACTCATTCGCTCACTCACGTAGGCACACACGTACGTACGAGCGTACAGACGCGGACAGACGGGTGAGCGGGCGAGCGTGTGAGAGCAATTCATTGCGGAGCCGCGTCCATCGCGGTCGCGCTTCCGTCTTGTCGAAGACGCGCAGAGCAGCCTTGCATCGCGTCCCCCTAGTCCGCAATGATTCCGTCCCCGAGCCGTCCTCGTGCCCGCGCGCGCGCCACCGATTTTTGCGCTGCCGCGGAAAAGTTATGCAATCAGCTGATCGGCCAGCTTGACTCTGTCACTTGTCAAAAATAAATGTTGCCAGAGAGGCAAGAGTGATGCCACTCAGCCGACGTGCGTCGCTTGGCGCGCTTTTCGCATCGTTTCGTTTTCGCGCATCGCTCGGACATTTGTCACGGAGTTCTCGCGCGCGCGCGCGCGTGAATCCGCGTCTTTACTTAGTGCTCCTTTGTCAAATGTTTTGTTTTTTTGTTTTCTCGTCATGCAGGTGGATTGGTACGCAGGATATGAGCAGTTTGTCAAGCGCAACCTGACTCTGCTCCCACACCAGCAAGCAGCGCAGACGCTGCACCACCCCCAGCAGCCTCAGCAGCCGCTGGCTCATCCTCAGCATTCGGACATTATGACATCTATGTTCGAACAGCAGATCAAAAGTGAGCCTATGGGTTTCTACTCGGTGGCATCTAGCAGATCTGATGGTTCCAACTCTATGGTAAATCTATCGGACGATCGAGAAGAACTCTCTCAACAAGAAGGTCACCTTCAGGCACAACAGAGTATGCAGGCTCACCAGCAGGCACAGCAGCACCAGGCACAGCAGCAGCAAGCACAGCAGCAACAGGCACAGCAGCAGGCACAGCAGCAGAGTCAACAGGAGCACAGCCCGATAATGCACGAGGACTCGCCGTCGCGGCAGTCGGGCGGTCAGCCGTCGTCGAAGGAGGGGAGCCGGGCAAAGCCGCAGCCGTGTAAGGTATGCGGGAAAGTACTATCCTCGGCTTCCTCGTATTATGTGCACATGAAGCTGCACTCGGGCAATAAGCCCTACCACTGTACGGTATGCGAGGCGAGCTTCTGTCGCAAGCCTTACCTGGAGGTGCACATGCGGACGCACACGGGCGAGCGGCCCTTCCAGTGCGAACTCTGTCTGAAGAGATTCACCCAGAAAAGCAGCCTGAATACTCACAAGCGCGTGCACACAGGCGAACGGCCCTATTCCTGCGACATATGCCAGAAGCGCTTTGCGGTTAAGAGTTACGTTACGGCACACCGCTGGTCGCACGTGGCCGAAAAGCCGCTTGTCTGCGAGCGTTGCTCCCTCACCTTTACCTCCAAGAGTCAATTCGCTATCCACATCCGCACTCACACCGCCAATACGACCTACGAGTGCAACATCTGCGGGCGCACCTTCGTGCGCGACAGCTATCTGATTCGACATCAGAACCGCGTGCACCGCGACATGTCGCAGAACAGCGCGAACCACGACCCAGGCACTCCTCACAGCTCGGGCGCGGGCACGCCAGGCACCGGCTTCGAGAGCCCGGTCTGCGACCTGCGCTACAGCGAGGGGCCTTCCTCGCTCGACAGTTTGGGTCAGGGTGCGGGCAAAGCGGGTGCAGGCATCGCTGCGGAGATCGCCAGTCTCGCAAAGCAGAACAGCCTGCAGCTGCCGTTGCCGCTGCTTCATCCGCAGACTACCAACTAGTGTTCGCCCCAGCAGGAGCAGCCACCGCCCCCGCAGCCGCAGCCGCAGCAGCAGCAGCAACAGCAACAGCAACAGCAACAGCAACAGCAACAGCAGCAACAACAACAACAACAACAACAACAACAACAACACCAGCAGCACCAGCACCAGCAGAGTGTCTACCAAACGACGGAATCCACCATGGACAGCCCGAGGTCCCAGCAACTCTATCCACACCTGTCTTCGTCGTCCCTCGAAGCATCCTCCGATTTGCACCATCACCGCCATCAGCAGCCCCCGATTCCGCCACCGGGGCTGCATCCCGCGCTCTACCTCTACGCCCAGTATACCAACAGCAACCCAGCGATATCCTATTCCGAGTATGTACAACGCAATAACACGTGAGATAGTGTGAAAAAGAAAGAGAGAGAGAGAGAGAGAGAGAGAGAGAGAGAGAGAAAGAGAGAGAGAGAGAGAGGCAGAGGCAGAGGCAGACAGAAAGACAGATAGAAGTGACAGAACCGATGCTATACCGATATTTCGAACGTAATATTATATATACACACATATACATATACATGTGTGTGTGCGCGCGCGCGCGCGTGCGCGCGTGTGTGTGTGTGTATGTATGTATGTATGTATATGTATACACACAAACCACTGCGCATAAATCTGCTTCTTGAATCGGGCTCGAAAAACCTGTTCAAAGCTTTCATTGGCCTTTAGCCGAACCTTGTGAAGGTTGTAAATTTTCATGCAGCTTCGTCGGCTAAATATTGTCAACTTTCGTGCTTAATTACACAACTTTTATTTTGTCGTAAGTTGGAGCGTTAACATAAAGTCGACCGTGTTGTAACAATAACGACGAAAACTATTTTAAACAGGTTTTAAGCCCTTAATTTGTAATCAGTCGATTCGACCTTCGTACTCAGCGTGGATTGTCCATGAAATGATGTTTGTTTCTTTCTACGTTTTTTTGTCTAATTTTATTGAGCGTTGTTCCAAACGTTATCAAAGATTGTAATTTGTATACCTATACGTTTATATTGTAATGTTAAACTTTTATTTGTTTTTCAAAGTATTGATTTGAATCTGAATTTTGTCGAGAAGTCAAGACTTAAAAGTTAGAATTAAGATAGATTAAATCGCAAAAAAATGAAAAAAAAAAAAAAAAAAAAAAAAAAAAAAAAAAAAAAAAAAAAAGTGAAATTGAGAAATTATTGTAAAAATAACTCCACGCAGAGTCCAGTGTCGAAGTCTTTTATCCTGAAATAAAGAAACTAGCAGCGTTCGAATCGGCTACGTCCGATAAGTTTTTGCACCTTTCGATTGTCGCAGCAGCATCTTTTTTCGTTCATTACGGTTTTCTTTTTGAACGCGAATATAAATACATATATTGCAAGCATCACACATATTTATATTATATTTTTAAAGGAATTTTAGTCACTTGGATCTGTGATATAGATAGTAATTATCGTCTATAAGAGTTTGAATATTGGTTTAACTATTTCGATATGATAATCGAGAGCAAACAAAAAAAAAATAATAAAAAAAGAAAGAAAAAAATAAAACGCAAAAAATGCAACAATTAGTAAAGCGTGCGAGCAAGGAGGCGAACGCTACAGCGCGATGTAGTCAAAAAAGAAAAAGGGAATAAAAAAAGCATTGGACGTGAAATAGCCGATAGCGGTATTTATCGAAGGTGCTCGGTAAACATCTTTGACGTAACGTTACTACTGCGATCGAAACTACAAAATCATAAAATACCTATAACCAGAACTATATTACCATCGTGCTAACGAATTGCCGAGGAAGGTGCGAAAAATTTGCAGCTTTTGTCGAGTCGAGGATACCGTTGAGAATACCGTCGAGTTGAAGCAAATACGTCATAATGCGTCCGCGGGTAAATAATCGAACGAGTTTGTTTATTATCGGGTGACTAATTAACGAAGTATAATCAGATTTATCATGTCGCACGAGCGGTGATATCTCGAAATTTTTTCTTACTCTTTGAAATGCCTTGAGTGACGCGTTTTATTATCTCGAGAGTTGCGGTAAGCAAGTGAATGTGTAGTGGGTCTGTGTGTGCGTGCGTGCGCGCGCGCGCGTGTGTGCGTGAGAGAGAGAGAGAGAGAGAGAGAGAGAGAGAGAAAGTCCTGCAATTTCTACAACTAATCGACGACTCGAGCGAACCCAACGACTCCTACTCTTGTTATAAGGCTACGATCACTAGATCTGCTATTGCTGAATGTACCGAGTATCCAAAACCTCCACGACTAATAACAATCTTGTAGAGTGCGAGAGGAAAAGCTTTCACGCACTCGCGCGCTCATCGAGTTTGTATAAAATCTTTGATGGAAATAAGTAAATAACAAAACCAGATGTCGTGGTTTATACGCGTAAGGTCCTTGTGCTTTAATTTTCGCGAAATTTTTAAGCGCCTCTGCTATACGGTGAATCGCAGTGATATTGCCCTTTTTCCTTTCTATTTTCTTTATCGCTTTTTTCTCTATTTTTCGCTTAATCATTCAAAATCATAGCAAGAAAGTCTTTCCTTTCGGGTGCCCTTATACACTTGTATCGGTTATGCTTTCCGGAACGAAGCATAGAGGGATAATTGTTACATGAAAATAACTCAGTCGTGAACGACGAGGTGAAAGAATAAAAGAAATAAAAATTAAAATAAAATTAGACGAGTTGTGAGAGCGTATCTCGTGATCGCAGGGCTGTTATATTGAGCGTTAATTATTAATTTAAACATTTTTGCATACTAACTTGCAAGGCTAACACATAGACACACGCGCGCGCGCACACACACACTCACACACATATATGGGTGCGCATGCGCGCACTCAATCGCACACACATAAATCTACAGACAGACACATTAACATGTATACTCACAAGTACAGAGCCGAAGTGAAACGCTGATATATTTTTATATCTACGCAAGATCACAAAATATTTGTTATTATTTGTTACATTAGGAGAGAGTGGCGGAATGACGAACGCCGGTCACGAAGTGTCGGCCCGGTCGGTTGGCGTTGCCCAAAACGTAGTACCGCAGAAAGAAGGCGAGCCGCGAGGACTCGTCTTTGTTTCTACTAACGTTTTGTTCTTCCGCGATTGCTTTCTCGCGAGGCGCGCCTCTTCGGGGTAATCTTCCAGAGCATACCTCGCAAGAGTGCCTTTCTTTGATTTATCACTTTTTATCTTTTCTTTCCTACCCTCTTTTTACCGATCTTGCTGATTTTACCTTCGCCTCGATCAAAGCAACATTGCCGATGACAACCGACGAGCACTGCCGGATTATTCGATGATGATTAACTTATAATCTCAAAACGTTCGACTGTTCGTTATCAGAGGCTATATTCTCAGAATTTTCACGAGCCTCATTATCACTATTACTATTATTATTAATTATTATTATAACAATTATTACAATTATTATTATTATTATTATTATTATTATGATCATCATCATCATCATCATGATCATCATCATAATCATAATCATCATTATTATATTATCATCATCATCATCATCATCATTATCATTATTATTATTATTATTATTATTATTATTATTATTATTATTATTATTATTATTATTATTATTATTATTATTATTATTATTATTATTATTATTATTATTATTATTATTATTGATGATAATTTTTTATTATTATTGTTATTTATTAATCGGTAACACGTCATTCTTCTCTGTGCAAGGCTTCGGAACCTTAGCACAAAGTCGGCTCTATGCGTTGAGTCACTGTAAAATTGTACATAGAAATTAATAAGTCCCTTTGATGAGAAAAGAGTCGACGTAGAGGCGAAAGAAAAATTGAATTTTTTTGTAATAAATATTCGGCCACAGCACTCGGGGGAATGAACGCGTTAATGTGCAATTTTTAAACTTTCAACGAAAGACAAATAATTAGTGGATAACTCATTTTCTCGATAATATAGGGTTGGTTTTCTTGCAACCGTTGTCTTTATTTTTGGTTTTTCTTCTTCAACCTCTTTAAAGTTTACCGTTGAAAAAGAAGTGAAAA
>OX465096.1:147423-154923 GCA_949987625.1 Chalcis sispes
ACGCCGTTGGTAAAAAGACATTTCAAAAAATCGGCGAAACTGGAGACGAGTGGAAAAGGAAAAGAAAAACCAAGTGTAAAGCAAATGTGAAGCCCCGTACATAGTGCAGTGATAACGTGCTGCTCTTCAAGCACTTTGTGAAGTGAATTGTTCCACACGAGCCATAAAGTGAATGTCAGTAAGGGAGAAAGAAAGAAAGACAGAGTAAGAGAGAGAGAGAGAGAGAGAGAGAGAGAGAGAGAGAGAGAGAGAGAGAGAGAGAGAGAAGGGGGGGGGGGAGAGAGGAGGAAGAGAGCGCGAGAGAGAGAGTGAGAGAGTGGGTGGAATAAATTTATTTTTTCACAGAATCGACCTCACAGTGCAGCGCCGTTATTGTTTAAACATAAACTATTTTTACCAAGGAAAAAAATGTCAAAAGTCCAAGTGCTCGCAAATAGCGCGGATTGAGCTCTGTCAGGTCGATTCCTCCTTGCCGTACGATTTTACGTTTTACGCAGCCTGTTCCTCTGTCAACAAATACAAGACTGCAATGGATCGATGATACTAGAGTGTACAGGGTCGTTGACGAAGGCCCCGATGATATTTTCAGTATATTATATTGTGATGTTAGATTAAGCTGTGGACCTAAGTCGGTGAGCTATGCTGAGGTCGCTGTAGTCAGACTTGACGCTAGCGCGTGAGGGATCACTTTCACATTTTTTTAGGCCACTTGACAAACAAAAAAAATCTTGTCTGCAAAAGCAGACGTAAATATTCTTCGAGAATTAAGGCAAACAATAGGCGCATAAATGTCTCTGGATTATCGAGCGTATAAGAAGGAAATGTATATTGTAATCGGCAGGCAAACTACAATGTAGTTTGTTCGTACCGTCATGAACAAACGAAAACACTTGTGTAATAAAGTAGATATCCATAGACAAAAAAATTATTGTTTTTATTAAATACGTATTTAACAACTTATTCATAATGTAAAATTCTAGTAAGCGTCCCTTACTCCATCTCCACATCGATGCTGGCATCTTCTACGACAATTTGTTCACTCGGAACTGGTACTTGCATCGGTAAGGGATCAGGTGACTGAGTATATATGTTACTGGCTGGATGGATTTTAAAATATTCTCCTCCCTTTTCCTCATAATCCTTACGATTGACCAAATATTCCGGTAAACTTCCACTTAATCCAAAATCTCTTGCACCATACCAAGCATCCAGACTTGTATTTTTGGCGATATTCACTTGAAATTTCGATTGAAACGGTCTCATTTCTTGAAGTTCGCGTCGCATTCGCTCTAGAAGTCCTGGAAAAGCGGCAGATCCGCCCGTCAGAAATACGTTACCAGCAAGACGATTTTGTTGTTCGGGAGTATATCTTTTCAAAATGAATTCAATTGTTTCAGCTATCCCGGCTTCGATTAAACCTATCATTGAAGGTTGAAAAAGAAGTTCCGGAGCTCGTAATCTTTCAACTCCAACGTGTAATTGATGTGTTTCTCCCGGAACCATTGGCACGTTTGAAGTTCCAGCGCCTTCGAATTCAGGATCATGTTGCCGTAATACGTCTTCGAGTTCCACAAGCTTTTCTTGTTCTAATTCTGAATCTGAATCTCCACCTTCCTAAAGAAAAACATCGCAAACAAGTGATTTTAGTGAAAATGCGAATTTCATATTAAATTAACAACTTACTCGATTTATAACTTTGTAAACGTCCCAATCTTCATCTCTCATACCAAAATCGTCGTCTCTTTTATCTTTTCTTGCAAGTTGGCTAATTATTCGCATTCTTTCTTGAGCAGCTGCTGTTCTACGTCTGGCCATATCTTGACGACGTTGTCTTTTTGCCATTCGTTTTTCCATAATTTCTTGCCTTTGATATATAAAATAATTTATTGATATAAAAATTAAATTTATTTTAAATTTATTTGACGTTACCTTTTTTTTCTAACACCAGCTATCCATTCATCAAAATCTTGTTGATCTTTTGGTTGTAAATTTGATTTTATTTTTGGTTTTTGTTCTTCTATTGCAATGTTTTCTTCTTGGGAATTGGCTGCTACTATTTTCTGACGTGTTCTTTCTACTTTAGCTTGTAAATTATTTATCATTTTTATTAAATCAGCTTCATTCGCTAATGAATAAGACTGCAAAGCTTGCTCGAACTCTTCGGTTTCTCCTTCTTCAAGAAGATCTTGAACAGCTAGAAGTTGGTTTAATTGTTCTTCGTCTTCAGCTAACTGTAAATAAAATTAATTTAGAAGTTAAATTAGATAATTTAGCAATAGTTATTTATATTACTCTTTCTTCTCTTTTTCTAGCATTAATTTCCATTAATCGTCGTGCTAGTTCACGTTTTCTCTCTTTTTGTTGCTCAACTGTAAGACCTGGGGTGGTCGTTGGAGCTATGTAAGGTAACTGCACTCGAAGCACATTTTTATCATAATATTCTGGATCCGCCCATTTTGAAATTTCTATTTGATAATGCGAGGCAACTAATGAATGTTCGTGTATCAATTCCTAAAGTGATTCAATTTTTAAAAATCAAAAATGATGAATTCAATAATATTTTATTACCTCAGCACGACTAAGAGTAATGGCATTTAAGTGTGCAGGATATTTTAATTGCAATAATCTATGCATATACGATGTAATATGAAAACCTCCAAGATTTATTCGCCTTGCATTTGTTAGATCTGCTCTACCATCGAGCATAGGAATGATATGAGTTGCTTGATATCCTATACTGACAATTAATCCATCAGATGGACAATTATTATGTTGATAGGAGAAAAGAAAATCCACACCATAAGCAATTGATGGAATATTGTAGCATTCAAATAGTAATTCCGACATTACTGAAAAAAATGTTATAAAATAATATATTACGAGAAATTTAAATTTCAAAAAAACTCACAATTTCTAGAATAATTAGGATTTAAAAATGTTTCAGTTAAAATTATTGGATGATTAACTGATCCTTGAGTATCAATTCCCATGTGTGTAAATGTATAATCAAATATTTGTTCTTGAGCTTCAAAATGAGTAACGACATTTCTGTCAAATTGCGTTTTCAATTGAAATCTCATAGCTTCAATATTTGCTATATCGTTTCCAACTTGAATTTCTCCATCTTTTTTTCCTCGTTCTTTACGAGGTTTTGCAATTAAATTTTTGAACACTAGTTGCGGCTCTTTCTCTGTAGCCCAGCCAACTCTGCAATTGTAAGAACCTAAAGGTAAATATAACTTTTATTATTTTTACCAACTTCATTTAATTATAAAACATTAATGTTTACAAGTAAAGGTTATGTACCATTATCAATGACAAGTGGAGTCGATTCTGATTTAACTTTTTCAGAATAAACGTGAATAACATCAGATACAGTTTTCACATCTTTTAATTCAAGGACTTTCATTGTATAATGAAGATAAAAATTTAAGATAATTTTATAAAAATTATTATTTGAAACGTTTTAAAGATACGAGAGATTATACTGCTTTATTCGCGCGGAATCATTCACATTTTAAATACAAAAAAGCGACACCTTGTGTTACTTTTTGATATTTTGAAAAGAATATTAAATTTGACTTACCTTTTGTCAGTTATAAAGAAATTTACAATATATATATATATATATTATACATTGATTACATTTTAAATTATATAAATAAAATTTAAATTTTCCAAATAACAAAATACTTGTATAAAGTATTTCATACAGTACATTTCAGATTCTAATATTTAGTTTTTATTTAAATTATTTTTTTCTCTGTTTATGTAGACGTTAAGTAATACTTCTTCAATAAAAAATTTCTACTTATTTCAATTGTAATAAAATTTCTACTTATTTCAATTGTAAATAAAGATAATATATAAAACTGATTACACACACACACACACACACACACACACACACACACGCGCGCGCGCGCGCGCACGCACATACACACGCACACAGATGAATAAAAATAGTTTCGTAAAGATGAAAAAACATTTTGAGATGAATAAAATTTAATCATGTATAATACAAAAATCACAATCCTACTTGCTCTTGGAGTATTTTTGCACGAACAATTAATTCACTAATGTCTTTACCCCTAAAAATAAATAATAGAAATAGTTAATTTTATTGTTTTCTAAATTTAAAATTTTTTGTATTATTAACAAAAACTTGCATTTGAGTAAGATTGGTTGTAATAGTATTTATTTGTGATGGTTTAAAAATAATTTCAGTTTTTTCACTACTCTTATCATTTTCGTTAAGTAGAGCTTGATTAGCAATTTTTTTCTTTTTTAGTTGCTCTAAACGAACATGTAATTTTTTTACTTTTTCAGATATTTTTTTAATTTCTTCGCCTTCTGCTCGTTCTGCTGGATTCATATTAGGTTCTTTTAAATGTACTAATCTAAGAGCTTCTTCAGCTCTGTAAGTTTAAAAATTTTAAAATGAATTAAAGTAATTCTGACAGTAATTGTTAAGATTATGTATCATGTGCATGTTTTAAAAATCAAAATTAACTTTTATTAAAAAAAGATGAATATTGTATAATCTATAATAAAAAAGTACCTTCGCGCAAGTTCCTCTTGCTTATCCTTAATATCTTCATATCTTTCAGCTAAAATTTCAGCTTTTTCATGTAAAAACTTTTTCATGTCTCTTAAACTTTCAAGTTCTTTTAGTTGATGATTTTTCAAAGCCTTTAAAGTTCGTACTTTTTTTCCAAATTCTTCAATAACTTTATCATGGTGAATAAAATGTTGCTTGCGAAAAACTGTCGTCGCTCGATACAATAGCTAAAATTTTAATATTTGTTGTAAATAAGAAAAAAAAAAAAAAAAAAATAATAATAATAAATAAATAAATAAATAAATATAATGCATTGCTGCTTTATGAATACCTCTAGGCATTCACGAGGTGCAAGATTTTGTCGCAATCCGATCATGGTAATTGGCTGAGATGTTTCTCTTTTAAGTAAATGCTTTATGTAACTATCAAAAGCTTCTTTAATTACCTGATAAATATGATATAAATTATAAAATATTTTTATAATTATACAAATTTAAGATATTGGCTTGTAAAATACAAATATTTGTAACGTAAATAGTACTGACTTTTTTACTTGGGCTGAGTATGGGTGCAGTTGTTTCAATTTTTGGAATATAATAAAAATCTATAACAGAAATATCAACGACTACGCCAGTGTGAAGTAAAGCTACAAGAATACACGGTTCCTGAAGTAATCCAAAACCAAGGACCGGTGTAGCTTCTTCTTTACCTGTATACTTTGTTCGTGTGCTGACAAGATATTGGGCACTAGAATGTTTAATGAGGGTTGGAATATGAAGATCTATGCTTTCTGTAAATTAAATATATTTTAAAATTTGCAATAATATATTTCGAATGATTAGAGTTCGTTGCTTACCTTCATTTGCATTAACGTACTCATCAAGTTGCGTTATCATTGGAACATTGACTACATGGATACCAGCATTGTGAGAACAGAAATACCTAAACGAGTACATAAAAAGTAAATAATATAATAAACAAATTTAATTTTTTAAACTGAAATAAATTTGTGAAACCTCAACTTATTTTAAATTAAATTTAAACTTATTTTAAATTAATTTTTAAATTTATTACCTTGATCGATTTTCTCGATCACCGTGTAGATGAATGGGACAAGCATATTTTTTATCGGTGTCGGTATAAAAGAGTCCTAATTCCATTTCAATGCACTCATAAACGTACAAAGCTTCGTCGGGAGTGTGCAGACTATATGTCGAACTGTATTGAGACCATGTCTAAGAAAAAAAATTATGAATCATTGATTATTATTTTATACAACTTTAATAAATTTCGATTTAAAATCGACTTTAATAAATAAAAACTAAAAAAATTATATAATGCAATAATTTTTAATAGTTTTTACAATATCGCTTACTTTTTTTTCGTCGTCCTCCACGTTTTCATTCATCAAAATAGTATGATATATTTTGCCCGTACAAGCAGCTATAATCACTATTGGTGGAGTAGTTTGCAGACACATAATTGAACACGAATCAACTCCGTAATTATCGACAGCTGGTGGATACATCGAAAGACTTCCATAGACGACAGGTCTATTATGACTGAAAAATTATAAAATTGATTTATAAAAGTAAATGCGATAGTTTTATTTATGCATTATAAAATTGTTAATAAAACATACTTTATTAAAACATTACCACGAACTATCAGTACATCACCGTTACCTCGTAAAACTAAAATTGGCCATTCAATTTCATCCCAGGAGACTTTGTTTATCTAAAAAATATTTATAAACTCAGATTGATTACGCATTAATACGAATCTTGGAATAAAAATGATAGTCTTCATGCGCGCGCGCGCGCGCACACACACACACACACACACACACACACACGCGCGCGCGCGCGCGCACACACGAAGAATAATAAAGTATATATATATGCGTGTGCGCGCGCGTGTGTGTAGATCCATATATTATCATTATTGCAAATATTACGTCTATTTCTTTGTCACTATCTTGTTTGATGGTTGGCGTGGCAAAATCAAAATCAACAGCAGTATCTCCCAACGATGTAAAATTTGGAATTTTCGAAGATGAATGTAAGCTTGGGCCAACTTTCCAAGTTCGTATTAATTTTGGTGCATCACCAATTTCGCACTCGTAAAGTCTGTAATGTTGAAAATTATTTGGAGTGTAAAATTTTGTTTACGAACTATTAGTTTTTTACTCACTGAAAAATATTATCAGAGGTAAGTACAACCAAGTGAGAATCAGTCGTTGAACCCGGGTGCCAGCGAGCCTTCCGTACTTCCGACGTCAGCAAATTAGAGTAACAGCCATCGAGATTGTGGCTTCTAAAATTGAGAAAGTAAAATCATTATAATACAATATCTTGTTATTATTTGTTGGCACTCCGGGTGCGAAATTTGATTTTTGATGTCTATTTTGCGAACGCAAAATAGTACATTCATGCCCTAGGGCGCGAAATACGCGCGCGCTCAATTTTCGCAATATTATATGAAATTATACGAAAGAGTAAGCGAGACGGCGAATGCACCAAGCATTGATTGTTTTTTTGAATCAGCGGAGAAATAAGAGCGCGAAGTTCGCATCTTTGGTTTAACGTTTCTCGAGCTATTTGTTTGTTTTAAAAACGTGATTTTTTATAACTTTGGTTATATTATAAAATATTTGTTGATAAGTATTATAAAATGAGTTCTGACAGTAATCCAAATTCTAACTGCGATGGAAGTTTGCCACCGAATCTACTTGAAGCAGTAAAAAATGCGACTTAAATTTATTGCCAAATAAATCGAAACGACAATATACTACTATGATCAAAAAATAAGACCAATTTTTTTTATTTTTTTTAAATTCTTTATTTATTCTTTTAAATCTATTTCGTTGCCTTTAAAGTAGTCCCCGCCTGACACAATACACTTACTAGTATGTGCATCACGGGCGCTGCGGGAATTCC
>OX465096.1:157423-172367 GCA_949987625.1 Chalcis sispes
TTCTACGAGCGCTCGTGTCATCGGCAGCTCTTTATCCTTCGCTCTCTAGCTGTCTATAAGTCTGTCTGTCTGTCTGTCTGTCTGTCTCTCTCTCTCTCTCTCTCTCTCTCTCTCTCTCTTTCGCTTTATGAGAAAGTTGAAACGAGATAGAAAAAAAAGGTTAATTGAAAAATGTTTCAAACGAGCTTTTCGTCGAAAAGACGGCCAGACTGATGAATAGAATTTATTCATCGTGACGCGCTTCAAACACCTTCTCATTTTCAAGCAAACGCGAATCGACTCGCCCGTGCGCGTTCCTCTTGGAAAATTATCGCGCACTGCCTGAGCGACGCGAACAAAATTTGAATGTTGAAAATGCAAGGCGCAAAATAAATTGGGCACGGTTGCGCCAGTTTTACGCTTTTGCCGCGCGATGATAATTCGTGGACTGGCTGAGGCAATGAAATTGGACAATAAAATTTGCCAGCTCCTCTGACCCGAGTCGCGAGACATAATTTCCTGGAAAATAACAAATTGGACAAAGGGAAGGATGGTCCCCTTAGGTCAGGACGCGAGGGGCGCGCTCGCCTTTCATTAGGTCAAAAAGAACGCGCCTCCTCCGAGAGGAATTGTTTAACGCGCGGAGGAGAGCCGCTGGACGTCAAAGCGCAGCAAGCGTTCGCACATCGCTGAAGAAAGAATGCGATTCCGTTGGCCGCGCGTTTCTCTCTCTTTCCGAAGAACCGTCCTCCTAAACGGGCGTAAGGCCAACTGCTCCGCTCGAGCGGTGCCGCGAACTCGGAACAAAAGAGGTCTACCTGGCGACGCGCTCTCGTGCCACTCCGATCTAATTAAGAAATTCTTATGCGAGCGTGTCGAGTGCGCCGAGGAAGGGGGGCGGAGAGAGGAAGGAAGAGAGAGAGAGAGAGAGAGAGAGAAAGAGAGAGAGAGATAGAGAGAGAGTACAGACACGTCTGCATAGCCACAACCCTTTTTCCGACTGGAAATTAAAAATAATTTTCCAGCGCAAATATAGTAACCCTGGACGCAAAGGGACCAGCGGCCGGAGGACAGCTCACCGTCCTCTTTTGTCTTTTTTGCGGGCGACGCACGTCTGGAGCCGGGATCCAGACTTCCACGTTGTCCTCTTTCTTGGATTTTTCGCGAAAGCGGTAAAGCCAAGCAGAGAGCTATAAAATTTTTTCATTTCAGACTGCTCCCAGAAATCGCGATACTGGTTCCTCTACGCGATTCTTCTCAGTGCGCGATGATTACCAAAGAGATAAACTCATTACCGCGTTACTTTTACTTCAAACGAATGTACGAGAATAGCGGAGGCTTGCAGCCAGCAGGGACCGGGGAACAGAAAGGAAAAAACGAAACAGAAAGTCATTGTAATATTGGATAAACAAAAAAAAAGTTGAAAATGTGCAATCGCGGTCATACCGGCGTAAGTAAAGTGCGCGAAATGGCTGATGACGGCTCGATTTCACGGAAACAGCTTTACTGCAAGATTAATGATCGAGATTTCTCTTCTTTTCTCATATTTTCTACTTAAATCTTTTTTTTCATTCTACCATTTATAATTTTCCGCAAGAGTGAATCATTTTTGGCCATTCGCATTTTAATTTTAATCTTACGTTGGTAATTTCGTAAAATAAAAATCAATGAAATAGGTACGATTTATACAGAAAAAAGTATTCAGACACGCACACGCGCGCGCGCATACGCACACTTGTGTTTTGCTCCAATTGAGTGAAAGAAGAATTTCGATTTCCGCTTCCAATAAACAAGCCTTCGTTTAATTTTATTTAAATTTTAAATTGAATGCATAAATAGATGCTTGGTATTTACAACAATTTTTACTAAAGCGAAAAGGATAAACGAAAAGGAAGTGGGCGATTCGATAAAGTTAAATTATTGCGGGCTTGACCCGGGCGAGGGGTAAGTGAAGGAAAGGCGGGAGAGAAAAAGCACGACCTCGCTGCACTAGCTTTCGGCTCTAACCGTTTAACTTTGCAATTGAATAACTTTTCGAAATTCTGGTTTTCGTTAATATTCGTCATGGCCCGACCGATGAGCAATAACTTTTCTTTTTTTTTTTTCTTGGAAAATTGTCGCTCCGAGCCAGTCTTACCTTTGAATTCTCGACCCTTCGACGAGCAAGCATTAAAATATTTCGCGCTGCTTTTTAAAATATTTTTTGGTGTTTTTCGACTCTTGGTTTTTTACATTATCGTCCCCCGAATTTTTCTCGCGACCCTTATCCTGGGATATGCGACTGGGTACTTCGGCGAACGAAAAGAAAGCAAAAGCCCTCGGAAAGTAATTAGAAATATGACTTACCGGAGGTAAATGGACCGTGATGCCTGGGATAATCGTCTCCTTCCATGGCACTCGTTCTCATTTTTATCGCGCTCTTATATCTCTGCCACTCGCGTGGACTTAACTACTATTCTAATTTTTGCATGTAAAATTTGCCTCTGATAACTCTTTCGCAACTCTTTTCATTTCTTTTACCTCAGTAATACCTTTAGAGTTTCGAAAATTTTGTCATTGTAGAAAACTTTTATATTGCATTCAAAAAAATTTTAATATTTAAAATATATTTTATATTGTGGAAAATAAAAAAAAAAAAAAAATTAATTAAAAATAAAAAAAAACTAACCGATTGCTAAATTGCATTCCTTATATTCTACACGTATTTTTCTCGATAATTTTTGTATTGCCTTCAAGGTGAAGAAAGTGTAAAAGTAAAAATCAACGATGCTACGAGGAAATTCGATAGAGCTAGGAGGAGCACTATTATAGTACGATTAGATGGATAGACTATAGGTATACTATAGTATTTTGTTTAGGTATCTAACGGTAACAGGGCAACCCGGATGAATTAATAATGATTTCGTGTTGATCGTCGTGATCGCTTAAAAAGAAAGTTTTGCCAATTTGTTATCAGAATGCGGTAGAGCCCAAAAAGAATCAAGTTTTGAAGACATAATTAGCTCGGAGCGGGAGAACGTTGCATTAGTCCGGTTACGCGAGTTGCGGGCCGATGCTCGCGGAAGTTCGCGGGCGCTCCTTTGGCACCTACGCAGGCAAGCAATGCGAGGGAGACAAGTCGACCCCAGAAAATCGGGATGTTGCGCGATACATAACAGGTACGAGGGCGTCTGCATAGGGACAGCTCCCGACGTATTTCATACGGAGCTCGACACCTGCGACGACAACTAAGCCTGTTAATACTTGGTTCTCGGCGTGGTGTCGCATCGGTCCGGATGACTTGTTATCAATCGTCGAGGTTTTCGATGCTCGATATTTTCGGAAAAACTGCGAGTAAAATCTGGAGCTGTCAACAGGTTTCGGGAATAAACTCGAGGAAGGGAAGAGAGAGAGAGAGAGAGAGAGAGAGAGAGAGAGAGAGAGGAGGGAACGCGACAAAGCCTAGATGGAGACGGAGCGCTCGTCATAAAAGTGGCAAACAAAAGGATCTGTTGGTGGCGCGTGCGTGGGTGGTGTCGCGTAGGGTAATTAAAAGAAGCGAGAGACGTCTCGTGCCTCGGAGCCTCGGAGTTGCGGGCCTTTATTCCGTTAGGGACTCGTGCGCGCGCGGTTAAGCGCCGGGGCTGTTTCGTGCGCGATTCTTTGATTATAAGCCTCCGGAGGAAGAAAGAGAGCGCTCGCGCTTCTTTCCCCCTTCCTGTGCCTTTGTCCTGGATATTTATTCCGAGTGGTAAATTCATAAAAACGCGTACGCGGGACGCGAGAGTCGAGTCGAGTCACCGAGAAACCGAGAGATGCCTTATTTTCGCTTTTTTCCTTTATATGTTTTAATTCGTTGCGCGACTAGCTAAAAAACTGCGAGTCGCGCATAATGAAGCTTTACAATAGAATTTTCTCTTTTCAAAAATAAATTTTAATATTCGGTGAAACAAGCACTTCTACTGCACCGGTCGGGTACGATTCGATTTCCCGCGCGCAATGGATTAGTCGGATACATTGCTCGGCCTAAAGGGCTCGCTTCTTTGATTAACCGCACGCGAAGATATTTCTGAAAAAATTCATAAGGCTTAACAAAAGAATACCAATCCAGCTTTTTTGAATTATGAAAATTAGTATTGGTCGAAGCAAAGCGACAAGGAAGAAGAAAGTTTATTAAGTCGTCGAGGCGACGGAAAGGTAAAAAAATGTATATATATTTTCAGTGAACACAGGAGATGAAAAAAAAACTTTAATTTTGGCAGAATATATAATAAAATGCGGAGTGAGATTGGGCCGAGCTGGGGATAACGACTGGGATGCCGCGCCGGTTGGGTCCATCGGTCGAGTCTTTCTCGCTATTGCCCCGAGTCCGTCAACTTTTCTTTTCGTCGTATTCCCGCGTGGTCGGCAATCCGGGCTTTACGAGCTAACCGTCGAGAAGTAACCTCGTAAGTCTGCGTAAACTCTGAGCGAGGCGAAATTGCGGGGGAGGGAAAGTCGTAAGTTGAACGAGGGAGAGACAGAAAGAAGAGAGAGAGAGAGAGAGAGAGAGAGAGAGAGAGAGACGTCCCCTTGACTTCACTTTCATCCCTCTATTTTTTGCGACGGGGTTTTCGGACAGCTCGATCGATCACCCCTCCTCTCCACCCTTCCTCCCTCAGTTTGTACTTTTTTATCGTTGCTTTATTTACTTTAAAGAGCCGCCCCGAGATTTTGCATACATTATCTTCCGACTTTCGAGAAATTTACTCGAATACATTACGCGTTATGCACGTCGCGTCAAATCTTGAATCTTTCTTGGAAATGAGCTATTTTTCGAATGATTATATCACGATTGTCCATTCGTAAAACGTCTTAGAAATAGCTTCAACTTTATTTTTTATGAAAAATTGAATTTTAAAAAAATTAGGTATCTTAAAAAAAAAAAAATTATTTTTATAGAAGTATGTCTAATTAAAAAATGCTCAAACGAGTTTTTTTTTTATTTATTAATTAAACATTTCGAGCTTATTGGTGAGTGTTTGAGTATAAGCGAATGTTCGATGTACCAGATGCTCTTTATTGAATGAAATCATAAACGACAAGTGAGAAAGAGATGTCGAGGCTGTTGATTCGAATTGGCCGAGTTAATTGTACCAGTCTCATAAAGAAAAACTGAATCAAGCGCCTGGTCGACGACGGTATTCTTGTTTTATAAGAATATATGGACCAATCGCCGGGTGAAGAAAGGTTTCTTTAGTGACAGTTCGCGAGTTTAAATTACAACGTTTCCCGACCTTTATCAATAAATTTTCCGAAAAATCTTGTACCGTTTGTCTGCTAATTTATTTGTTTCTTTTTATTTTTCATTTGTGCAATGTCATTTTTCACGGTTTTCTCAATTTTTCTTTTCGTAAAATTAACCACGCCATCCAAATTTTATTAACCGCAAAGACAAGTTGAAATAAATAACAATGAGTCGATTAATAAAAGCTGCCCGATATTTCTCTTAAGGAAAGAAGGAACTAGGCGAATAGCAAGTTGCGCAGCTTGGACAAACGAGGAAGAAACAGTTTGGAGAAAAAAACAAAGTAATTGAAGGAACGCGGAATCGAGCGGTGATAGTCGGCTTTGGGGTTCAAAGAATCGACTGGTTAATACAATTGCCGCGTTCGCGTTTGGCGACCGCAAATAGGGTCAAACGGTGATTTTTTACGGTGTAGCTTGTTCATCGAAAAAAAGGGGGGCGAACGGGGTGGGAAAAAAGAGCGCGGCGCGAAAGAAGAGGAGGAGAGACTATGGATTATCCTTGGGAGAGCTTTCGGTTGCGCGCGTGTTCCTCCGAGATTAGCTCGGCTTTATATCGGGATTACATATGTAAAACCATTAGGTTAAATCATTTTTTTAAATAAACGCGCTCACGATCCAAGAAGAGGCGGAGTTATGCGTCGCGCCGCTGTCGCTGACCGATACGGCCAAAAATATTCGAGAGCACGAGTGGCCGAAAGAGAACCGGGAGTTCTCTCTCTCTCTCTCTCTCTCTCTCTCTCTCTCTCTCTCTCTCTCTCTCTCTCTTTTGCTCACACACTCCCTATCTCCGGCGATTAATCGCCTCGTTCGCTCGCATTAATTATAGATTTTTTTTCCAACGCGCACAAAGACTAACGGTGCGCCGCGCATTTTTCGCAATTTTATGGCCAACATTTTTTACCTACTACAACGCCATGAATAATTTTTGTTTTTGACCGTTTCACCACGCGCTAAAACATATTTTCTTCCATTTCCACCGTAATTGAAAATTCAATGAGTTTAATTATTCTTATTTTTAATTTTATCCTTTGATTTATTATTTATAGCAATTCTTTGTCGCTTAGTTATTGTTAAAAAAAAATTTGATAAATCTAATGGAATCATTTTACCGCGGATCGAACTTCTTGCATTTTAAAAATTCATTCATGAAAATTATTTCTTAAAAATTTTTGAAAAATAATGGCATGCAAATAGTGCATCGAGTGAAAATCAGAGGATCTGGAAAAAAAGTGCAAGGCAGCAGAGTGGTAATGAAAAGGTAAGAATTATTCATAAGAGTGAGAGGGCAGATTCCAGCAGCAACTAGGTGTTTTTCGAGTAGCTGGAAACGGCCCGATTCTGCCGAATGGAGCCAACCGAGATCTTCGCATAATAAACACATAACGGTGATCCTTGAAACAATAATTAGGAGCAAAGAAAGCTCGCGACAAGCTCCGCGTCCGACCCCTTAAGCCCTCCGCTGCGCAATTCATCGCATATAATTAAAATGAAATAATCATACCTTGCGAACAAAGCCCCAGTCCTGGCAGCATCCAAGCGGTTCGATAGTTACGCGTAGAAGAGAAAGTACTTGGAAGGGTCGAAGGAATTCAAAGATGAGATCAAAGTAAAAACTCGAGGAAAAGTAGGGCTTGGTTTAAGGCGGTGAATAAAAAAGTACGGGTTGCCTTTGAGAGGGAAAAGGAGGGAGCTAAAGAAGCCAGCGGGAGTAAAAGACGCGGAGCTCGGAGAAAGGTGGAACGAATGAGGCCAAGTGGTAATAGTTTTAATCCGGTGTCTTGAAGTCTGGATTTGGCGAGGCAGCAGTTAGCGGGCACGAGCGCGCGTCCCGGCGAAGCCACTTCGCGCTCTGATATCATAATCCGAATAATCGCCATTATTGCCGCCGTTTGCTTAATCCGCGCCTCAGCTTCTCCATCCCCCTACCTCCGCCTCCTTCCTCGATGACTTCTCCTCTATGCGATTTTTCAAAATTTTAATATACTTTATCATCGCGAACTCTGAAATATTTTAAAGCGTGCGCGAATAGGAATCTGCGATAGCGGTTTAAGGGACTCGCGGTAGCCGAGACAGGTAACCAGTACACTGAATCTACGGACAATATTTGAATTTGCAAAAAGAGCGCACCGCTAAGACAAAAGGAAAGATATAATCAAGAAGCGGAGTTTGTTGCTTTCGGGGGTAGTTTCGCCTAGACGATGCATATAGAGGCGGTGGCAGCGGGATCCTAAATCCCCGAGATTCGTTCTAATGGCCGCAACTTGCTTACAAACTGTTTACGTTTTCAGTGGCCTTTCTGTCTCTGTCTCTGTCTCTGTCTCTCTCTCTCTCTCTCTCTCTTCTCCCTGCTGCTCTCTCTCTCTATCTCTCCCTGCTGCTCTCTCTCTCTCTCTCTCTCTCGCCCCCCCCCACCCCGTCTCGGGTTTGTGCGCGCTCGTTCCGCACCTCCCGAGTAGTACGTGCGATCGTATAAATTCACGCTGGCGCACCGGCGCTCTTTCCTACCCGCGACTTCGCCTCTCCGTGTGTCCTTCTCGTGAGAGCGGCGGAGTAAAAACTCGCGCTTCTAAATAATCTCTCGACCCCTCCCGAAAACTTTACCACTTGCCGCTTGCGGACGAAATATGTTTATTAATCGCGCGAGCGTATACCTCGCTATGTAAATTTCTCTTATTAGAAGCGCGCTTTCTTAAACGCGGAACGCTTAATCTCCCCGCTACTTCTTATTTATCGTCGCTACTTCCGCGCACTGCCTCGTACTCATCGCAACTTTACTTTTCGAATAAATTATTTCGGTAAACTATACAGGAAGAAATGATCTTAGCAACGTCAAAGAACGGCAGGCTCGCGATTTCGATCGGATCGTTGATCCCGTTAATCCGCCAATCATCAAAGAGTACAGTCGACCGGAAAAGAGACAGATGGGTAGACAGAGAGCGAGGGAAGGAGCGAGCGAGCGAGCGAGAGAGAGGAGAGAATAGAATAGAATAGAATAGAATAATATTTATTGAGGCTACGGGATATGATCCCATGCAGCCCTGAAAAAGAAATAATACAGATATAAACTTTACAGTGTTATAGAAAACAATATATTACAGTATAATATTACTCGCATTAGTAAACTATATAATACGCTGCTAACATAATATAATAAAAATAGTAATAGTATAATAATATAGCCAAAGCATTCGTACTACGAAAATATAATACATATATCGATGAGTGCCGTGACAATAACAATAACAACAACAAAGCGTAACTTAGAGAGAGAGAGACAGAGAGAGAGAGAGAGAGAGAGAGCGACAAGTCAGGAGCGCGCTCGCGCGCGGATTATTCCAACACGAGACACGTGCATCTCTGCGGGCGAGGTCTCCCGATCACGTGCGCCGATAAGGATAACGTCGGCGGGTTCTTCGCTCGGCGAACTTGCAAAATTAACCGAAATAAGATTAGAGATTTCGGAAGGTCGAAGCTCGCTGTGGCATGTGTTGTTGATGAGGCGGTTAGTATTCAGCGGGCTTCGGCGCGCATTTCCGCACGCTCGGCCTCAACTTTTCAAAACTAACGGGCTAAAGCCACCTTAATTCCATAAGAGGGTGGCGTCGTAACAGCCACTTAATTACCGGATATTAGCAGACGCGGAGAGTGAAGGAGTTGCAGCCTGAGGACGGCCGTCCTCGAGCGCGAAAGAGCTTATGTTAGAATCCGCAAATGGCACTTTTGAAGCGAGCGAACGCGCGGATAAATATCGCGCCCCTGATTAAGGCTGCGTCTCTGCCTAATCACGCGTCATATGCTTGCGCGTACATACCAGATCGAGTAACGAGCTCATTTTAATCTTTTCATCGAAAATATCATGTTATAATTAAAGTGACCTATTGGTTTAATCGAGTCGTGATCGTTAAGGATAGAAAAGATTTAAAATTTATGTTTCGTTTTATAAATTTATAATTTTCGAATTAATTATATGAGGTTTTTCACTTACAAGCAAGAAATCACTTTTTTTCCTCCTTGAAATTTTGCATCTTTTCCCCATCGCTTTGGTAATTCGACGACGACGATACCCAAATTACCCCACAGCGCCAATTGCGTTACGGTTTCGTTAATTGATAAATTTGTCACTTCAAATATTGGTGGATCGGTTGGTTGCAAACTCTGAAATAATAAAATTTTTTCAAAACAAGTTTTAGAAAATATGTAAATGAAAAATAACAAAAAAATTTATTTTTTAATGATTTTAAAAATAATAAAGGCAAAACAAAATTTTGTAGGAAAAATTCTTATTCAATACTGGTAAACGTAAGACGATCTTCAGAATTTATCGTGGAAAAATTAATGATTTTTCTAGTAAGCAGTGATACATTTATAATCATAGAGGAAAAAGTATTAAAAAATGTATTGATTTTTATACAGAATTCTATATTGTCTTCTATTTCCTAAAAATTGCATAGGAATATTCCGTAAAAATTTTTCTGTGTATACATACTTTAAATAGAGATTTTTTATCAAATTTCAAAATGATTTAAAAAAATACTCGCACTTTATAAATAAATATTTTTTTAAAGATTTTTCCGGTATAGGATAGCCCGTTGAAGAATAAGAACGATAATCCTGTTAAACATATTGAATTTTTATTTCAAAATTAGCGAAGTACAAAGATAAATTTCGAAAGCTTTCGTTTTCGGTCGAATTATAAATTCATTATTACTCGGCTCGGTAAGCCGTGGCGAGTCGAAAGGATTTTCCGCCCGATTGCAACTCGATTTGCGCGCACGAGTCCTGCCTGCTTTTTCTCCGCGATCTTCTACCTCCCGTGGTGTTTCTTTAATTTCCCCTTTAGTTGCAAGTCTCTCTCCTCTTTGTCCATGTTCCTTTCTTCTCGCGACTCCTTCCTGGCTTTATTCCCTTTTTACCAAAGCTTGTGCATCGTCTATCGATTAAAAAACTTTTTAATCTGATTCTACTCCCTCGTTTGTTTTCCCATTTTGATTTTTTACTGTCTCGGTGGAGTATTCCCTCCCCCCCTCTCCTTTCCCCGCTCTTTCTCTCTCACTCCGTAGGTGCACAACGCATTTTTGCAGCCGATTTTAAATTCATTTTTAATCCACGAATTTCACGTTGACTCGTCGCGCGACGATCGAGTTTTTAGTCTTGAAACTAACTTTTCAAGTGATCCGATTACGAAAGTATACAGTTCAATTATTAACGCTTTATATTTACTTGTAGACGCACGCACGCATGTACGCGTAGTAATGACACCGATGAATCAATCAGATGTTTGGAAGTTCTGTCAAAAATAATATCGTTAAACCGTAGCCAATAGTGATTATTTCGATATATGAGTAAAGTTACAATGTTGAAAACTTTCTTCCCTCGTTAAGAAATAATTTCCTAGGGCTGAGTTTTAAAGTCTAGTTCGCGCGAGTTAAAAAAAATGTAAACATAGGAAAAGAAGCGTGGCGAGCGTAAAAACATATTTATATTGGGGGGGGGGGGGGGGGAGGTTTTACAATTTTTTATTTTGCATTATTTTTTAGTTTTTTTTTTCTGAATGCACAACATGTCGAGAGTATTGTGTCAAAATTCCAAGTAAATCGGAGCAAAACTAATGAAGATACAGCGTTTCAAGCGATCGGCCCTCATGCTCGATTTGTGAGTATAAGAAACTTTAAATTGATTTTCCCGAAAACGTCATTTTTGAAGTTCGTGAACATTATAACCTAAAATTTACTTGATCAATTCTTTTCAAATTTTGAACACTATTTCTACACATAAATCAACAGGTAATCAGAGAGATTTTTTTTTGTTTTACGATTTTCTTCCATTTTATAATAACAAATTCACCGAAATTTTTTCAGCAAAAATCGCGTTTTTTACTTTCAAATGCTGCCAAAAATAAAAAAATCGAAAAAAACTCTCTCTGACTACCTAGGGAAACTTATCACCTTTTAAACGCATTTCGATTTTTTTGTTTCAGATGATCCAGTAACGAGTTATGAAGTTCACCGCATAACAACTTTTTGTCGAAGCGTCTCCGGAAATTCGCTGTCACGGACTTATTTATTGATATTTTTGATTAAAATTTTTTCCAAAAATACTTCAGATGTTATACTATAACGTGTATATGGAATAAATAAACCAACATTATTCATATCTCCAGAAAAAAATAATGAAAATATGCCTTTTTTTCGCCCTTAAAACCTAACCCCCCCCTTAAAGAGTAGCAACTAGCGGTCTGTAAGTTACTCTTTGCGCTTGGTTTTTCGTTCTTCCGGGAGTTGAGCAAGGAATGGAAAGATGAAGACGAGATGTTGCTGCGTCGACGCCTTATTAATCCGAAAGGAGGGGTGGACTCTTTGAAGAAATTAAAAGAGCGTCGAGTATAATGCGAACACATCCATTCGCTCGAAAAGCTTTCCTCAGCCGAAGCCAAGATACGGACGAAGAAAAAGCAAGAGAAAGAGGGCAAGCATTACCATTTTCGCTGTTACTCACGACGTGCGCGATCTAAGTACCCGACAGATAGACATCTTGAGCCTTGTCAAGGCTCTTTAAAATCCGAAGAATATATCCCGCCTCTCGACGCAACCTTCATTTTTAATTCCGCGAACCCTCGCTACTCGCACTGGTGAGTACGACTTTTTTCTCTTTGTTTCTCTACCTTTTTTCTTTTTCGTACTTGTGTGTTGTATGTGTGTGTGTATATATATATATATATATATATATATGTTTAATGACATTTTTTTCTTTTTAAGCCTTTTTCGTTGTTATATAAAACGCTAAAATGAAGAACGATTTGCTTGGATTCAATAATATTTTTAATATATTGAAACACTTTTTTTCTTTGAAATTTTTGACCGACTAACTTGAAATTAAAATATTTGTTAATTAATTCATATTTCAAATTATATAGATACATATTTATAAAAATCTATAGTTCTAAAAAAATTATTTTTTTTTATAGAGCATCGATAATAATAATGATGATAATAATACATAATGTCTCTTAGCACGTTTCCTGTCACGTGGGGCGTATGCGCCCCACGCTGAACTTTCCGTTCAAGCCATTTGGTATTATCATTGTAAAATGAAGAATTTTTTAAAAATTCATTATAGTATTAAGATACCCATAGCTGACTGCATAATGAATTTTTAAAAAATTCTTCATTTTACAATGATAATACCAAATGGCTTGAACGGAAAGTTCAGCGTGGGACGCATACGTCCCACGCGGCAGGAAACGTGTTAACATCATTATATTCCGAAGGGATCTTGTTTATTCGTGTCATCTTACGCAAGATTCAAAAATAAATGCCTTTGAAACCTTGACCACTGTCATGGAAAGTTATGCTCTCATGGTCTCAGCTGATCGCGAATGGCGGACTATCAACAACGAATGTGTTTCGGTTATTTCAAAAGCAAGCCCGACACCTATTTCCTGAAACCGCGAATAAAAAAATTTGCGATTTTTATGTTGGTTGAAACGAAATATGAGTTCAGAGATAAAAAGCTGCTACATCTATAGCGATAACAAATCATTGTCTTCTGTTTATTTGCCCGATAAACAGGAAGTTTACGTTGGAAGAAGTATTGATACAAAGATTCAAGATTCACAATGCTCGCGTAAGCAAGGTTAGCTCTTCTTCATAACCTAACAATCCTAAACAAATCGTATAACTTTGAAATTTTTTCATTACTCGATATATTTTTTTTTATTCATTTTTTATCTTATCAGTTCGATTATACGCCAATTATGCAGATCAGAAAGTATTTATTGAACAAGTTGGTTTGAGATCAAGTGGTCTAAATGGCTTTAAGACTGAACGTGGTGGAAAACTTATTGCCCAACATGGTGATTGTTTAGAAATTCTTTATGGTAAACATTTTTATAAAATAGAATTTAATCCACCTCCAAACGTAAACATTAAAAGTGAAAGAATCCAGAAACGTTTACTTTCACAAGAATTTGAAGATGATGATTCGCAGAAATTAAAGAAAACTAAATTCATTAATAATGACGATGATCAATTGAATATTAAAGAATCTATAGATAAAAAACCAATGGAAGAAAACGCTGAAAAAAGTACTGATTTATTAGATACAGAATCTTGCACTACAAATAGTATAAATAGTTATTCTAAACAAAATGGTAAATGGGAAGAATTTAGTAATAAAACTCTTTATCTTTACACAAGCAGTGGCTGTGAAGGACGTTCAAAAGTAAGAAATGCAAATATACTAATGCTTTTATTACTTGATAATTTATTGTAACAATTTATTTATATTTTTAAATAAAAAAGATAGCAGCTTATGATATGGATAAAACTCTGATAAAAACTATATCTGGATTACAATTTCCTAAAGATTGCAATGATTGGCAATTACTTTATCCTGAAGTATCCGGAAAAATTAAAAAGTATTACGAAGATGGATATAAAGTTGTCATTTTTTCAAATCAAGCTGGTTTAGGTACAGGAAAAGTGACTTTAAAAGATTTTAAATTAAAAATAGAAAAAATTGTGAAAAAAATTGGTGTTCCTATGCAGGTTGATAATTTATTTAAATATAAGTTACTAAGTTTTTTTATCATTATTAAGTAATTATGTTTTAAGGTCTATCTAGCAGTAGGAGAGAGTATTTATAGAAAACCACGAACTGGAATGTGGGACTTTTTAGTTCATAAGGTGTGTTATATTTATAGACGGAGTAAATTATGTAAATTTTATCAAAATTATTTACTCTTTTAGAAAAATGATGGTATAATCATTAATAAAGAAAAATCTTTTTTTGTGGGCGATGCTGCTGGCAGACCAGCCGATGCATCAAGAAAAAAGAAAGATCATTCTTTAGCCGATCGATTATTAGCTATAAATATAAATTTGACATTTCACACTCCGGAGGAACACTTTCTGGGGCACAAAAAAGCTGCATACAATGCTCCAATTTTCGATCCAAAAGAAGCAAGTAAAAACACTATATTACACGAGCCTGCAAATACTAAACTTATTTCTAATAAACAAGAGGTTGATATTGCTATTATTATTTAATAAGGAAAAAAATTTTACGTAATTAATGAAAATCTTAATTCAATTTTTATCAGCTAATAGTTATGGTAGGAAGTCCTGGTTCGGGTAAATCACATTTCGCAAAAACACATCTGAATAATTATTTTTATGTGAGTAGAGATATACTAGGCAGTTGGCAAAAATGTGTAGCAAATGCAGATAAAGCTTTAGATCAAGGAAAAAGTGTAGTAATTGATAATACAAATCCTGATAAAAGTTCAAGACAAAGGTACATTGAAATCGCAAAAAAATATAAAGTCCCTGTACGATGTTTTGTTATGAGCTTAGAAAAAGAACACGTGAAGCACAATAATATGGTGAATATGCAGATAATTTAATTTTTTAATTAATTTTCTTCCAAGTACCGAAAATTTAATAAAACTATAAATGACTTTTACAGTTCCGAATCTTAACAGATCCTACTCATCAAGCAATTAGCGACATGATTCTCAACAGTTACGTGTAAGTTATAATAAACGTATGCATTATTGGTAGCTTAACATGCATGAAAAATTATTCAGTTAGTTTGGAGGGCGCGTGCCGGCATACACCGGTAATAAAGCAGGTGTGAGGTATTTGGTATCGGGGTATTTAGAATTTTGCTTATGTTATGTTTCTGAGTAATGTTTTTT
>OX465096.1:172567-228072 GCA_949987625.1 Chalcis sispes
GCGTCTGAGCTAGCTGCTAATTTAAGGGTTAATTCCTTAGGAGACAAGTTGGCAGAGTTACGACGAAAATATTCATGGCATTATGCATACGCTTAGGCAGCGGTCGCGCACTAATAAAAATTAAAAAGTCTAATTGCAAAAGCACACTCAAGCTCTATTACTCTTTTGGATTGCATTATGCGCCATGTTGATGACTGTCTTACTGGTTTCTGTCAATTTCTCTTAATGTGCGTTAACTTTGTAAGAAAAAGAAAACATGATTAGTTAAACATAATGGCATCTGTTTAAAATACTATTCTTGATGGATAATTATCATTTTATTAAAGAAAAAAAGTCAAATTTTATTTATTGATTATTCGAATTTGATTACAGTACAATAACCATCGATTAATTATTTAATTAAATTTTCGGCACAAATATCTAGAAAATGGAAATTACACATCAATGCGCAAAGAAAATTTTTTTGATAAAATTCCCAATTAATGCTAATAAATAAAATACGATCTAAAGAATTATGGAAAAAATAATATTTTTTCTGGTATCAATATTTGCAAATTTATAATTATATTTGCTGAGCTTTATAGGAAAAAGAATTAAAAAATATATTGATTTTTATACATAATTCTGTATTATTTTTTATTTACTGAAAATTGCACAGGAATCATTTGTACAAAATTTTTTTGCAATCGGATAAACTAAATAGTTTCATTAATAGAAAACAACTAATTGATTTCGTAAATTCAACGACCTTTTGTAAAAACGTCTTCATAAACATTGAATATTTAAATTCGCAATTAAACAGAATAAACGTGCGTATACTAATATAATGTAATTAAATTATTAATATTGAATTAATAACATTATTTATATTAAATTAATAAAAATAAGTTAAACTGGCGATCCAAATCCACGTCTTTAAAAAAAAACATTTTTTATTTTTAATAAATAATAATTTATTCGTTTAATGCTCTTTGAATCAATAAAATTGTGTTAAAATATCATTTATTTCAAGAATGAAAAATGAATTAATTTCACGGATATGCACTAATAAATAAAAATAATGGTCATGTATTTTTGTGTTATCATGTGTTTATGTTTGAGATTAAAATTTATTGAATATTCGTTTGCGAAAACATCGGCAGTCTGGCTTAAACGTTTATATTTTACGTTTTGTTCAGGTAAAAAGTAAAACTTTGCCGAATATCAGTATTTGAAGTTGCAAATAAATAAATCTTTGATTTATTATTATTATATATAAATAAAAGAAATAAAAAAATAAAATAAAATAAAATAAAATAAAGAATATAAAATTATTTCTCATACATTAATTTTAAATTAAACGTAAAGAAAATATTTTTTAGAAATTTTTTCTAACACACATGTTATTCGCTGCAATTGAAGTTAAAATTATTTTTTGTTGGTAAAAAATAATAATATTTTATTTTGATATGATTTTATCGAAATTGTGTATATACATATTGAATGTACTCATGGATTATTATTTAAAATATATTCTTTCTTTTTTTGTTTTAATATGTAAGTATTAATAAATATTTTAAAATTGAAACTTTAATAAAGTAATTTAGTGTGATAATGAAATTTTAAAAAATCAATATTTTTAAAAAGTTTGAAACTTTTTTAAAAACGTCACTGTCTGGACTATATAATACTAAAACGTTCACAACTAAGTGACGCAGTTTTATACTTCGCCTTGTTTTGAGCTGTACAGAAAGTGAGAGATTCTCAAAACGCCAAGGGTAAAAAGTAGACGGAGAAAAGACTGACATGGGACTGACAGCTAGATTTATATTTCCCGAATAACGTCTTTTACAAAGCGCTGATTTTCTCACAACTTCGCGACAGCGCTATTATTTACTTAGAATTTGTTTATACATAACCAATCGTTTTTTACGCGCTATTTAAACAAATCAATTCAAAGTCATTGAAATTTATATCGAACTTTTTTTTCTACAAATCCACACAGTCGTTATCTACTTTCATTTATACAAAAATTAAATAAATATATATCAATTACGTTTATCGATTAAATTATAATATACCAAAAGTTAACGCGCCTTTCGCACCAAAGTAATGATAATTTTACAAAAAGCAAATTTATAATTTTAATTATTTCAATGTAACGAATTATACAGCAACGTTATAAATTACGAACGTCATTTGAAAAATGAAAGAAAAAAAGAGGACAATTTTTTTTTTTTTTTTTTTTTTTTAATAAATTTCGAAAAAAAGTAATTCCAAGTCCATTTATAACCGCGATTAAATTTGCAACTAGCGATAAAAGAAAGTAAAGCACGTGAAATAAAAGAGAATTACAGTTCCACTCGAGTCTATTATTAAAAAGGAGAAGGAGCCGATCCGAGCTGCCGTTGAGAGGCTAACAAGTAAGAGTCGCGCTGAAGAGCAGCGATTAAAGTTAAGAAAATTTATTTGAGTAATTTGAGCGAGAGAGTGCGAGTTGAACAAAAAAAGCGCGCATGTCGCGAAAGCTTCGCAATCGCGTTTCCTCTCCCCCGTCCTCCCACCCTAAGGGGGACTGGAGCGGCGTTAAGCAACCGGGCCTTTACCTCTTCCTCTGGGCTTCTCGTCTAAGAGACGGGCAATGTAGTTTCTCTAATGGCGCTTAAAAAATCTTAAGACGATATTAAGAATGTGACCAGGAAGACGGGGAGAGGGACCGGTGGAAGAAGAAAAGCGGCGGAGAAGCGGGAAAACGTGCAGAAAAAAAAATCCAGAGAGCATCGGTGAGGAGAGATGAGCAACGAAGGCTACGCTCGAGTCTGGTTAATCGCCGTAAGACAAGCGGAGAAACGAGCGAACGCGCGGCCGCGATGAGAGGGAAAAGGGCGCCGAGAGGAGTTGAATTTAAAGAAGTGTCGAGGACCGAGTGCCGGAGAGCGAAAAAACGAGGAGAAATTAAAGATGAACCTGCTGCTGCGAAATGGGGCGTGAGTTTATAAGGTGTCGCAGCCCTCCTCGACTCTCCAGTTTTCTTGGAACTTCCTCGACCCCTGCCCTTCTCGTTATTCTCCCCTTCCCTTCGGTGGGTCCATCTCTCGACACCATCTTGTCTCTCTCTCTCTCTCTCTCTCTCTCTCTATCTCTCTCTTTTTCTCGTCTGTCGACGAAATATCATTGCGGGCATAAATTAATCTCCGGTTGGCCTTTATTTAATCGAAGCTCGTCGACTTTTTCAACTCGTAAATATATAAAAAATCGTTTCTAAGTGGATCTTCTTGCTCTTAAAGTCCCAATAAAGCGTTTATTTTTCAAGTTAATCGGTGATTTTTTTTTATTCATCAACAGACGCATGGCTGGAGTCTGCTCTTGAACAGAACAATCAATTGACGCGAGGGTAAGGACTTTGTAAAAAATACCTGGTAATTGTAGAGGAGAGCATTCGCGTACACCCGTCGCGTTTCTTGAAGCGTATTTATTGTCGCGATTGCTCGTGTAATCGGTATAGTATAAAGGTTTCATCGCAGACTCCGACGTCTTTTTTAAAATGAAAAAGTGTGCGGGTTTAAAAGCTTCAATTGATTTAACGTACGTAAAAAGTTAGCATTTATTTAAAAGAAGAAAATTAATCTCGAGTTTATTCGACTTGATGAAAAATTCAGTCGAGTCAAGCTGTAGACACACGTAAACGACATGTCGGAGTTAAGAGTATTTCGACGGCTTGCGAAATCGCTTCGCCGCACGGTAAAAAGGGGTCGGAAAGAATTCTCGCGAGTATTTAAGGGAGAGAGGCCGAATCTTTTTGTATCCTTCCGAGGTCGGGCGCTTTGGGGTCGCGTTCTCCCGCTTCTTCAGCTCTTGCGCGTTCCTTTTAAAGGCTGCTTGCCTCGGGTAATTACGAAATTCAAATTAACTCGAAAAATAGCGTAGTCGGCCGGTCGTTTTTAAGCATCCATCCCGTTTTTATAAGGCGGTGGAGGCGACCTATGCACCGGCGCTCCTAGTATGCCACTCGGATATTTACCTACTCGAGGCTTTTTAATTACCCACGCTGTGCAGTAATACCGGCGGGATAAGAGAGAGAGAGAGAGAGAGAGAGAGACAGGCAAGAAGCTTTCCAGCCACGGCAGCCAGCGAAGAGACGCGAGAAAAAAAAGGAAAATAATTACGTAAACGCGTACGCGGGTTCTTCACTCGAACCGGATGTAAGTGCGCCGGAAGCTCGCGTCTCGGTGCGCGCAGCATCGATGGGAATTATTCGCAAAAAATTTGCGAACATAATAATCGACCGAGCTTCTGCGCCTTCTTTTTAGTAAAAAAAAAAAAAAAAAAAAAAAAAAAAAAAAAAAAAAAAATAATAATAATAATAAATAAATAATAAAGGAAAAGATAATAGCTTTTAATTAAAATATATCTTTTTCCATTCGATCGAGCGCATCAAACTTTCGAAAGCTCGCAAACTTTGTTTTCGGGGGTAAAGTTTGGTTAGTGCCCCGCATCAAGACGATTTCAAAAACAAAGAGAGCCGAAGAAAAATATAAAGGCGAGTTCGGTGTCGAGCGCGTAAATGCCTCGTCTTACGAGAGGTATAAAAGGTTATAGTTACATTATAATAAGCCGAATATAAGCGAAAGCGACTTTCCCTTTACGGAAGACTGCAAACAAATGCGCGATGCAAAATGCCGTACTCGCGACGACTCGTCGCGAACGTATTTCGTTTTTCGTAAACCACCAAATTGCCTATTATTGACCCGTAATCCAGTCGAAGCTGTGACTTAGTGTTCTCACGATTGCTCTTCTCGTTTATGGAGCATTGGTATATAATATGTGCGTCGACCTCGAGGCCGGAATCGTAAATTTTCTGGCTAAAAATGAGAGGCTGTCTCATTTTTTGAAAGCGAAAATATTCCAATTGAAAAAAAGATAATATTATGCACACAATACAGTTGTTAAATAGTTATAAAAATTTTAAGTAAAACAAAAAATAAAGGAGAACGCTAGGGGAAAACATCGATAAGCTGCAACGGCTCGTTCGGCGTAGCTTTTACTTGATAAGAAAGTTGCCCCGTTCTTAAAAGTGCATTCGCGGAGCGGAGAAGACCGAGCGAAGGAGAGCCGAGACCGAGTCACGGTATAAACGGAAATTACTGGGGCCATCTTGTAATTATACGGCTAATAGGAAGGTAATTTAATGTCTCGAAGTCGGGGATGTCGGGCGCGCTAGCCGAAACGAGCCAAGGCCAGCCGAGCAAAGCGCCAGTCTTCGCGCGGCAAAATTAAAATAATAAACGGCATCGTTAGGATTCATCATCTGATTTTAATTTCCATTTCGAAATGATTGCGCATTATCTTCGCTAGGGCCGTAAAACCATTTCTGGATTTACTGCCCGCGGGGCCACGAAAACGAGTTCGCCCTCTACCCTCCGCGGCCGGTCTTCCTTTATCGGTTTTTCTTTCTTTCCCGGCCCTGAAAATTTTTCCTCCTTGTGCGCGAATTTATATCGATTTTTCGGCTTATTATCTTCAAAGGAGTTGTGCCTGCTACGTTGCAGGATTTGAAATAAAGTCGCGCAAGCGAATAAAGCTTTTCGACAGCGAGTCACGTGTCGTCCGTGGAAAAGAAGTATTGAAAAAGTTCCTAACATGAGCGTGGCATTGCGAATTTCTAATAAAGGTCGGACGCTACTACGAGTGACTTCTCAATAAAAGCGAACGGATGCGAGCGCGACTCGCTAACTTTTGCCGCTGCCGTAAAGGCCTTTTACGACTTTTTCACCGCAAGCCTCGCCCTTGTCACCCCTCGCTTTACGTTTCTGTTTTACCCCAGGGATTTTGCCGCGCAAATTTACAAGCGGTATTGCGCAGAAAGATACTTTTCGTTTCGCGGTAGTAATCGACTCGTATAAAATCGTGCCACAAATGGTAACAAAATCCATTTGCTTGCTTATTCGCGGTTATAAATTCTCTCGCAAAAGTTTATAAATAATAACAAAATTTTAAGGTCCACAAGGGCGACGCGCGCAAGGAAGTAATGTTTTCTTGAGCTAAAACAGCGTATAAGGAGAAAAGGCTATCGGGGGCCGAAAGTTTGTTAGAGTGTTCGTGGCGAGGGGAATTTCGGGTAAGCGAGACAAGGGCACCACATAATGGTTTCCTTCGAGGCTCCCGCACGCGACGCAACTCCTCGCGAGGAGCTGTCTTGAAAGACGGCATAAATTCGCGACGTTACGCCACGTAAACGATGCGTCTTAGCGGCGGTCTTCTCGCGAAGTAGCTCCGCATCCAATTAATAATCCCGAAACAATGGACACTGTCCAAAACAACGGAGGATCTTGCACGCCTTCAAGTTGGGTGGCAAGTCCGCCGGCTCCTTAACCCGGCACCAGCGTCTCTCGCCACCGCGGGTCTCTTTCACCGCACGCCCGCGACACCTCATCGTCCATGCAGCTTGGAATTATAATGTTTGTTTCTAACAAATTACCATAATAATGGCTGAGGTTTCGCGGCGAGGTGCGTCTTCGGTGGTACACCGAAATACCGGGCCCTGCAAGCCGCGACGAGGGCGAAAGGGCAAGACCGACCGGCTTGAACGATGATGAACTAAAAGCGCGTGCGAGCGAGCAAGAGAGCGCGAGAGAGAGAGAGAGAGAGAGAGAGAGAACGGTAAACGCTTCGGAACGTCCCGAGATACGAGCCGTCGATTGCCGAATCGGAGGGCGCGCTTCTAATGTTAATTAGCTCTTATATACTTTGTTCTCGATGTGTTTGCCACTCGCTTGGCTTTTCCGAAGACATATTTGTTTTTCTTTTTTTTTATTCCTTACTTTACCACCATCATTTAATATTATTTCTAGAAAGACGATGTAAAAGAGAGAATGGACGAATAAAATGGTAACGAAGGCATTGCAGGGTAAAAAAAAATTTTAATTGCAGGGGACGAAATAATAAATTGCATAAACAATTTGCTCGCCCGGGGATCAAACAACGCGCGACTAAAATCCGTTACACGGGCCAGTTTCCGCTTGAAGGTACTTTAGAGACACTAGCAGTTGAGAAATTATTAGATGTGTAACCAGTGTCGGTGCGAGTGCCACGCTTCTCAGTTCTGGCGTTATTAAACTTAGTTATGAATGCCCATTAAAACTGTAAAGGAAATGCATTAGCTCGCCAGCGAGGAGATCGCGCGGCTTCTCCCTCTGAAACCAGTTACATCGCTTCCTTGTTATCTCTTAAAATTAAGACCACCTAATGCTATTATTCGACTTTGTACTTTTGACGCGCACTTATTAAATATTATTATAGAATATTTGAAGAAAATTGATTATTTATTCTCGTAAACTGCAAATTTTATACACTTGAAACGTTAAATGTTAACTCTCGATAGGTATATGAAATATTTTAAAGATTTTTTTATTATCCCGTTGTCAGTCAAAATACTGTAAAAATAATTTTGCAATAACTTTTCCTTTTCGAAAAAATGAGGGAGAGAAATAAATTACGCTTTAAACAAATTAGATTAAAAATAAATAAAGAAAAATTTTTAGATATGCGGAAAGCTTCGAAAAGTAGAAAAAAGGGTGTTTTAAAAACGAACGTGTTCTAGATAAAGCACTTTTAAAACGATTTGGTGCATCACCAAGGGAAATTCGACCAAAGCATTTGGTTTGCTTTTAAACGCTCGTGTATTTATCGCTTTACCGGCACGAGCGTTCTTTCGCGTCGTTTTGTGTCGTTCAGCACCGCTTCTCTCGCTTTTTTCTCTCGCCACCTAACCAAGGGAGAGAGGGAGAGGGGAGGTGGGGACGAAAGAGAGCCAACGCACAAAAGTTGGAGTCGGGGCCATTGGAGTGAGATGAAAATGTATCTAACGGTCGGGGGGACGACGAAATACGAATGCCGAGGGCCAATGTCTACCACAAAAGCCATTGTCCGCCACTTACTGAATACGCCATGAGTGTACCGTAGCTTCGTTTCCCCTCTCGCCTCTCCATCCCCTCTCCCTACGAACCTCCTACCCCGGCCTTTTTTCGCTTCTCTTTAGCCCTCACTTTTCGCGCTTGCGATCCCTCGGCAGGCCGCGACTACGGCCATGTAAAACACTTTCCATGAATTTTATTACCGGTGCCTTCATTTGCGATCTTTACACTCGTTTTTCTATGCACTCAACTCTTCCTCCAACGGCTTACGACAGCCATTGAGTTCGCTAAACTCAAACTTTCGAATAGCCGTCTTGTTAATAATTTGGTGATTATTTTATAATTGGAAAAATGTTTACCAAGCACAATTCTTACCTATATTTCATTCATCCAGATCAAAACGATAAAGTGCAAATAATTAGAAAATTTAATTAAAATTTTATTAAAATTTTATTAAATTCAATCAGCTTACAAATTAATCGCCACATGACACAAATAATACAAAGTTTAGTAGATTATTTTATCAAAATAAAAATTTTGGTACCGACATTTCCGTAGCATTATACATTTTATTTTATTGAGAAAAAAAAAATTGTTTTCAAATTAAAAATAATATTTGCAATAAAAATTTAATCTGTTTTACATTAACATCGGCACAGAAATATACATAACATTTGATAAAAATTTCTCAAACACATGAAATTTCAAACACGTAGAAGACTGCGCGAAAGCGTATCTGAAAGCATCATGAAAAATTCAAGTTTTTATAAAAAGATAAGTTATGTGACCGATGGTAAAAAGTTTTCATCGATTTTCGCGTTAAAATTAAAATGGCTGTTGGGTACATATATATGTACTTTGATTTCTTACACAGCCGCACAGCGGATTTCGCGGTGGGAGCACGAGGATGAAATTACTTTTTAATTATCACCGAGCGGATTTCGCTTTTATTACATTACTTCTTTTTAGACGCGCTATATTTTTTACTCGCGTCGGCTCCGTTACTTATCATCGGACACAAAGAGAGAGAGAGAGAGAGAGAGAGAGAGAGAGAGAAACGCAACCAAGAAGAGGAAACCGAGCAAAGCCGAGCGTCCAAGAGGAATTTTCTATTTCGTCCCGGAGTCTGATTACTCTCACTACGCTTGGACGCGAAATTCCGCGGCATTTTTAATTTAGATAATAACAACCACCTCTCGGTGACCTCTGTCCTGAGATATCTTACGTAATATTTTCTCGACTTTTTTTTTGCTTCTCGAATAAAAGACCTTTCAAAATTAAGCAACGCCAACACACAGACTTTATTGCTGCATATATTATTATAATTGTCTTTACGAATTCATTGTTATCTTTTACATCGAGGTACTTTTCTTGAAATTCGAGAAAATTCTTTTGATAATTAAGAGAGTAAAAGGGTAAATAAATCTATAAATTGAGAGGAATTGCGAAAAAAGATAAAATTTTTTAACGATAAAAACAAACGTATGTTGAACTTTGAACACTTTTCAGCCGTAGCCTCAATGAGGCAGAGCCTGGCAATGCATGGGGCGTGTATAGAAGGTATTTTACAATACGCGGTAGGGAATTTAACGCATTTTCGCTCGAGTTATTGAGCACCGTCGAACCTCGCGGCCTCTTCCGCACGCAAACGCATACGTCGCTAGTTTCGCTCTCTTTTTTTATGGGAATTTGCGTCACACTTTACGCATTTTCTCCCCTCGGCCCCGCACGACCCCTCGGAGGAGGGTAGATCGCGCTCGAGTGCAATAGCACAGCCACGAGCTATTCGCGTCTTCCGTTTATTTCCGGTCGAAGATTATTATCGACACACGACTGTGACAACGCAGTTATATCGTCCCCACGCAATTGCTACGCATCGCGACCCCTTTTACGGCGAATAAAAAAAAGACGAGCTTTTCAGTTCACGAGTGCTTTCGGGATGAAAGTTTTGGCGTAAATCTTTCGGAAGGGAGATAAATCGATCTCTCTCTCTCTCTCTCATTCTCTCCCTTCCTTAAAAAGATAAATGCTTCTTTTCACATAATAAAATATTTAACAAATACGTAACGCCGGCTTAATTAAGAATTCTCGAAAATCTATTAGAAAAATTAAGGTTTACAAATAGCTAAAATTGAGTACTTTATGGTTACGAAAATAACCGATAACAAGCCTAATATTCGATAGACTTTTACGAGAAGTATAAGAGTCAAAGAAAAAGCGATAATAAAAGTGGAACGGTAAAAAGTGTTCTTGAAGAAAAGTAAGCTACTTCTCGGGTAAAAATAATTCTTTCGAGACGAAAAGCTGGAGAAATATTTTTGGTCGGCAGTTCGGACAGAGGGAAATCTCGAGAGGCGATAAGACGAGCGAAAGAAGAAGTGCGAGCCGAGCCAACGTAAATTCGCGAATTAAAGAACTTATTCCATTTGGGCAAGCAAAGGGGTGTGAATGCTTTCAAGGTCGCATTATCTGAGCAGTGAAGGCTCTTTCGAGCCTCGTCGGGAGGAAGCTTGCTCTCTCTGTCTCTCTCTCTCTCTCTCTCTCTCTCTCTCTCTCTCTCTCTCTCTCTCTCTCTCTCTCTGCCCAGCTGAAAGAGAAGAATCGCGCTAGCGTTCGGAGGGGCCGGGCGGACCGCCGGGGCAGGAGGAGCGCGCTTAGACGTTCGCGGGCGCTGCTAACAAAGATAAGTCTATGCAATAAAAATGATTCAAAGTTTCCCTCGGCGGATAGCGGTTCCGATGGCGGAGCGGTTGACAATGGCGCGTCTTTGTCTCCCTTGGACCGCGCACTCGCTCTCGGAGCTCACGACACCTATCTTCCGGTTTAAAGTCCTGGCGTGCGCGCCAGAGAGGAACCTCGCTAACTTTTATTATTTACGACTGATATTGCAGCCAGCGTCTAGTCGACGGGCACATTTCGCGACCGCTGCCGCAGAACGGATGTCCTATCGCGAATGCGCGAGTCTGAGGGAGTGAGGAGAGAGAGAGAGAGAGAGAGAGAGAGAGGGAGAGAGAGAGAGAGAGATAGAGAGAGAGAGAGAGAGAGAGAGAGAGAGAGAGAGAGAGAGAGAGAGAGAGAGAGAGAGAGAGAGAGAGAGAGAGAGAGAGAGAGAGAGAGAGAGAGAGAGAGAGAGAGAGAGAGAGAGAGAGACAGACAGAGACATAGAGAGGAGAACCAAAGAGGAAAAAGACGGAGATGCTAGGGCCTTTCTTCCTTATTCTTCCGCTGTGGCCTCACTCTATTGACGTTTATTACCCTCGCGTTAATACTGGCAGACCTTTTGCTTTCTTTCATTTTCCCGGCTTCCTCTCGAGCAGCGAGCCGCTTTCTTGATTTCGTTTGAATTTGTGCTTGATGTCAACTTTGAATGGGAGAGAAGGAAAAAATCCACGTAGGACAAAAATATTTTTGGAGCGTGGTAGAGGGCAACTTGTACAACTGCTGCGCAGAGAAAACAAAACCTACCTCCTTCGTGGTCGAAGAATTTCAGCGACCAAGAAGCGGAAGAATAAAAAGAATGAGGTGGCTCGTCGTCAAATAAAGCAATTAATTCACATTTAAATTTACCGGACGTGCGAGAGCGAGTTATGGCGTAAGAAGATAAAACCGCAAGTAGCGGGTGGAAGTGGAATAAAAATCGAAAGCCGTCCGAAAAAAAGATGAAAACGACAAAAGTCGAATCGCCCGGAGCACAAGTCCTCCCTTATCGAATCAACGGGTGAACGGAGCCGCTCGTTCTTACGCTATGTAACTGTCGAGAGAATGAGAGAGCGGGGAAGAGAGGGAGAGAGAGAAAGGAAAGGGGGTTTTCTTCGCAGCGGTCAGCGAGGATGCGGACGCTCATGTAGGTTACGCGAAAAGGGTCTGAATTTGCATTTTATTCGCCGTTGTAGTCCGACTCGACGCGGTGCTCGGACATTTATTTTAATTAAATTACTCGGGAGCGTAGTCGAACAACCCATTTCCTATAAATTATCCCCTCGCTTTCGCGAGTTTGCTCTCTGTCTTCTTTTTCTCTCTCTCTTGCTTCTTCCCTTTATGTGTGCTCTCTCGTTCTCTCTTACTTTGAGTGCGGCCAGGCATTAATGTACTCGCTGATCCCGCGCTGCCATTGAAATGAAATAAAAGCACTGGCCTCTTTTCCTTTTATTCTCTCTCTCTCTCTCTCTCTCTTTCTCTCTCATCTCTTTCTAGCGATTCCTCTTTTCCTGTGTTTCTATCTCGCTCCCCCCTTCCCCTCATTCTCTCCTCCTTTCGCTCTCCCTCGCTTTTGGTCGTTGTGCGAAAACTGGACGAAACGTACACGCGTTTCGCTAGCATTTCTCACCCGAGCTGCCAACTGCTATATATCTATAGATACATATGCGAACGCTGGGTCGTGAATGCGGAAAAGAGCACGAGAGAGCATAACGAAAAACCGTTCTTCGCCGGCGCTTCCCTTTCATTTAACGCGTAATCATTTTCCAAGTGCACATCCCCAACTGCATTCCGATTAAACATGTCTGTCCATTTAATAGAGCGATGGACCACTGCTATGTGACGCATGTATCACTGTGCTATGTATCAATGGCTATTCCATGGCCTGATGTCACTTTTTATTGCAGTTTTTCTTTCTACAACATAACATACGTTAAGACTTACTTCAGTATTTTATTTTTTTTTCTTAATTTATTTTAATAACCATAATTAATTTAGGAATTAAAAAAAATCAATTTAATCGATGAATCTAATAAGTGTAGTGCTAAAAGCTGCATAAAAATGTTCATCATTGGTAATTTATATTATTAAATTATTTTTTAATCCTGAACGAATGTGAATAACACTAATCTGTACGTATAGTTATTAATAATAAATTTCAGAAACAAAGAATATTTAATTCAAAATTAAAAAAATATTTGAATATAATATCGTTTCTTACTTTTATATTATTAACATTTTAATTACAATTGAATAAAGAATAAATATTTCAATCTACTAAATTAAACTAATTTCATAAATCATTTATAATTTGTAAAATAATTTCATAAATTTATTTTTTTTTTCACAATTTAAAATATATTTATTAATTTAACAGAATAGTAAACGTCTAGTAGCAATTATGGGCTATATGTTGTGACAACTAACAATAAGACGATAAGAAATACACTTTTACAATTTAATTAATGAATTTTTACTATTTTAATAATTAAATATTTTTTTTTTTTTTTTTTTTTTCTTTATTACAATCATAAATAAGTAACTTTTCAAATAAGATTAACGAGTACAAAAACTAATTAAAGTTGACTTATTGATATAAAATTAAAAATTGTATTAAAATAAATTTATTGCTTGTTAAATTCAATTGGTAACTATTGCCAGCTTTTCTCTTTTCAAATTTTAATTGTAATAAAGTATAAATAATAATGATGTATCATTTTTAAAAATTAAAGAAAGTGAACAGAAAAATCAATACAAAATGATTTTTCAACTCTTTATAAATTTTGCAAATATATATTTATAAATATTATTCAATTTGATTGATTGTATAATTTTAAACAAATTTACAAAAATAAATTTGTGTTCGTCATGATTCAAATAAATATAAATACATACATACATAAATAAATTTTTTTAAATTATAAAAAGTATTTAATTGAAAAAGAAAAAAAAATTTTGCTTAACTACAGTAACCAAATAATCGATTACTTTGGTAAGCCATATACTTATAGCATACATTTTATTTGAATATAATTATGAAAGAAGATTTCAATTAATTCAATAGGTATTAGAATACAAAAGACGATTCAATAATATTTCCAGAAATTGAACCAATTTCAAATTATTATTTTATAATTAAAATTAATACTCAAATATTTAAAATATTAATTGCATCGAGAAAATTTTTGAGAGAAAAATTAAGAAAAAAAATAATGAATACATATTAAGATAATCTTCATTACCTTAAGAGAGGTTAGGTTGGAGTAAAATAATACAAAAATAAATTTCTTTAAAGCATTTCAATTATATTAAAATTGAAAAGCAATATAAAATTATATTAAATATAATAATATTACTTACTTGATAAGGAACATCTTCTTTTTTTCCACGAACCGCAGTTACATTTAGTGTCAATATGCAACATTTTTCTGCATGCCATACGTAAAGGATATCGTCGCGAATTTCAAGAATATTTCTAGTTTCTTTAGAGATTTTTAGTAAGCTGCTTTTTAAATCTTTAAATAGTTTCTTTTCATTTAAACCCAAAGGATCGGTGCATGAAGTCATTTTTTTTAAACTTTGCGGATACACATATATTTTTACTAATGCAACAAAACAATGAAGCTAGTCACAAACTCAGTTATTTTCACGCGCAGGCGCATATAAAATTTCAAGCTTATGTATTTGTGAAGTTAGTTAAATATAGCAGTGGATGCATCGCTACCAACGTTTACATTTTAAATGTTTTGATGTTTTCCAGTTTGATAGCCATAATAACTATTACGAAAGTGGCGCGTATGTATACGTATATCGTATATATATTCGGATGTTCTTAGTATATGTGGTGGCTTAGGAATAGTCTAGTTTAAAATAAAACCGTACCTCAGTGTAAGTTCAATTATTCAAATGAATGTAAAAGTCAGCAAAAATTGTTAATTTAATTGTATTACATTTTAACAAAGTGATTTTTATTAATTTCTATGAATACATTTAATATTTTCTCATACGCTAAGATAAAAAATGAAAAATTGTACAAAATGTGAGTAAATTATTTTTTTAAATATATGAAATTTTGATTTTTTTATAATTAATTTATATAATATTATTTAATGATTTTTAAATATTAATTAAGTTTGTTCTGATTATCTTATTATATCATTTGTAACATATTATTACAAAAAAAAAAAAAAAAATAATTAATAATTCAGTTTAATATCAAAATTAAAAATTTTTATTTAAAATATTCGTAATTTTTACATTTAGTTAACCGAAATTTAAACAAATTTACGGTAATATTATTTCAATTGATAAAGATTATTCTGCATATATAAAAATTAGTTTTAAATTTATTTTAAATATCGGGAATACACATCGTAGTGTGTTATTTTTTGAAATATAGATTTATGCATTAGTTTCGTGATCGCAGCATCTGTAAATTTCTTGGAAATGGAATAAGTCGAAGGTCATAAACAAGAGAATGAAATGTTTTTTTTAGTTCGTATGTTAAAAAAATTACGACCTTTTACAAACACATTTTGATTTCATTGTTATGTCTTTAAATGTTGTAAATTTTTTTAAATTTCGTTAAAAATAAAATTTAAAGCATGAATTTTTATTTTTATTAATTTGAATGTATTGGTATCCAATAAAAATATTTTTTTTTTACATTATGTATTCATATGATGATATTTATTATTAAAACTTTAATTCTTTATAAATTAATAAATTTTAATTAATGTGAGTGTGTATGTTTAACGAGATTGAATTAAAAATGAATTCTGTACAAGTATTTTTGTAGTTTTGTTTACATATTTAAATGTGTCAAAGAAATTTTGTGAATCATAATGAAACTATACTTTTCATGTAATATTTTTATATGATTAATATTAATGAAAGATTGTAGTACGAGATTAATCTCGCAATCATGTTTAATTTTCAATTATGCTTAAAAAAATCAAATTATGGTTGAATATTTCTTTTTCAGGTTTTTTCACAAATTAAAATTTATATATTATAATTTTTTTTTTTTTTTTTTTGTTATTTAAATACAGTTATAATTATGATGAAATTCATAGGGGGGGGGGGGGGGAGGGGGGTAATTTATTGAATTTTATTTTGTTCTTAAAAAGTAAAACATTTTAAAGAGATATAAAAATTTGTTTATTCATTTTACGACTTTATAGTTGTTCTTATATTAATCATAATATACAATCATTGGGCTAAGTTTCGCGAATTTGTAACGAACCGTGCCGGCCTCCGTGGCGCAATTGGCTAGCGCGTTCGGCTGTTAACCGAAAGGTTGGTGGTTCGAGCCCACCCGGGGGCGATTTATTTTTACGCGTGATATTAATTTTTGTAATTGTAAATACTAATAAATAGTTTCACATTTACGGTGTATTATTTTAATTGCGGGTAAATTTTAATTTAGATATAATGGCTCTTCAGAGAAGTTTTGAATTCTAGAATATTGAAAAATTTTTATAAAGATTCCCTTAAGCAGAAAACTTTGCAAATGACTAAATCTGAGATTCGAATGAAAATTTTCATGGTCAGCAAGAAGATAATTAATTTTTAAAAAATGAGCTTATGAAAAATTAATAATTTTTTTTATATAAATGAAAAATTGCTGCAATAAAAAATTAAGAGTTACTAAAATTCTTGAAAATTTAAACATAAATATGTTTTTTCTAAATAAAATAAATAAAGAAAATATGAATTAGTTTAAGAACGAAATTCATTATTTTACATAATTTTTTCTACTTATTTATAATAACAAAGACTTTTCGATGGCTTCTTTTAAAGGCTATATATATATATATATATATATATATATATATATATATATATATATATATATATATAAATAGTCTTTAAAAAAGGCCATCGAAAAGTCTTTGTTATAATTAAAATTAAGAAAGGCATTTAGAAAAGTTTCATGGATTAGGATGGGTTTGAACATGCATTTAAATTGTAGTAAAAATTTAAGAACCGTAAAAAAGATTTCCACACTTAAACTGAATAGAAATTATCAAATATGGGAGGAACAAGTCGGTGCAACGTGACAAGCAGTAAGCAGAACTCATAGGTGATTGTAGTGGTGAAAGGGAGTAACTTATAGGAGCATTGGGAATTGCCAGTTTATCATTAGAAAGATAGCATAGAAGGCTGAAAGATCGCGGGAGCTGCCGTTAATTCTGCTCACCAACGCTCTGCAACGTTCTCTAGGGACAACGGGCGGACTTCAAATTTCCTTTTCAAAGCCTCGCCCGCGCTTTCTTCTTGTCTCTTCTTCTCCCTAGCAAGCTCGTCCTTCGCAGTTGAATCGCTGTTGTTAATTAGTACCTACGACTTTAAACGAATATCTGTTTAGTACCTTCTTCTTGCTGTATCTGTGAAGAGAGTGCGAGCGAACGGCTCGTTTTTTATTTAACCAACTCCCGTAAACTTTGCTTATCGAAACGTTGTGAGATTATTTTTGCCGGTTTCTTCTTTTTTTATTTAAAAGGATGCTAAAAATTTTTCTATTTCCAGAAGCTATACAAATTAATCTTCTACTTTTCTGTTCTTTACTTGTTCACCAAATATTGATTTATACATTAGTAAACATATGTATACATGATGAAGAAAAATCGCGCTATATATAGATGAAACAGATTGCAGATAAAACTTGCTGCTGAGTCGAATCGGGTGATGGCAATGTCGTCGATTCGTCTTTCTCGTTACGTTGGACGAGAAACAAGCGGCGGCGTTCTTTGGTACATCTTCCTGCGGCGATATCCTTTCCTCTGGTTATAAATGAAGCGGGGCTCGCGGCGTATGTGTACTCATCCATCGAGCGGACCGCAGATTGCGCCACTTCCGTATCCCTTTTCGCGTAGCTTTGATTTATCCATCGGTTTTTCTCTTACGCACGTCATTCATTTTCTAATTCATCCATCATATTTGTTTGCAACCTTTTCTCTTTTTCGATTTGAATTGAATTCTTGTGTTTATTTATCTTCACTTAACCACACATTTTCAAATTGCAATTTTTCAATGCAATTTTTTATTTATTAATAAATTCGCGTCCAGAGAGATTATTGAATTTGTTACATGAAAGAATTGTTTGCCTTACGAATTTACATACTTACGTATTTGAGAGATTCAATAAAACGATGAGTCGACTAAAACTAATTAAAAATAAAAATTTTTTAATTTTACTTGGATGCAAAGATAGAAAAATATCTTTAATCTCAAATATTTCTGTAGAGAGTAAAAAATCCGTAAAAATGTCTGCCCGAAACACACTCGCATTGCTCGTTGGTTTTTCAATTTAGGAATCTTCACAGAACGTAGAGCGAAATCCAACGAGATGCAAAAAGTAATTAACGCAAGGACTGCCTTGTCTAATTACATTTTTTTTTCAAAAGGTCGGATAGCGTCGCCGCGTTAAGGGACGAGGCTTCATCGTTCTATCTTGATATCCCCCAATTTCGCACGGTACTTTCGAATGAAGAAGAGAATCGTAGAAGGGATCGTATTTCGTTTCATTCGTTTCGTTTAAAAAAAAAACGACTATCGCGTTAATTCGTCAATGATTAATTATACAGAAATAATATTTATTTTCTTGATATAAAAAATAGAAAAATAGATTCTCGTTCAAACGATATCGACATTCCGAACGATTGTAATAATTTTGTTGGTTAAGGAAAACCAGGAACAGTTCTGTTTTCTTGGTCACGTTCACGTTTTTGTACCAGCTAAAATCAAATGTTGGCAAAAATAATAGGCTTAGAGAGAGGCTCATGGGCTTTGTATTGCATCTCGTGTAAAGCGACAGGACGCGTCATATTGCGAGTATATTGCAAATTCCCATTCTTTTCCTTTGCTCGCGAGGGATCGAATAAAAAGTCAGTCAGCGCCTTACATAAGTATAATGCGGATGGGCGAGCGAGGCGCATCGTTGCCATACCACCAGGGCGAGCGACAGTGGAAAAGTGAGAGGAAGCGAGCAGACAGGTTGCCAGATAGCGGAAACGAACGGAGGACGGCTTCCGATAGCTAGTGGCATTGTTACGGAAGGGAATCATATGCAAAGCAGACAAGCAGCAAAGACCACTTGGCAATTCTCTTTTATATCTCGCTTCGTTTTCTGCTGTACTTTTTCCTTAGTCTCCGATCCCCGTAATGCGTTGAAACATTCCGAGCAATAAAATTTTATTAATATAAAACTCCTTTGCGCGCATACGTACATTTAAGTGGTAAAGTAACATTGCACGCGTTGTATAATCATGGACTCTATTTTTTTTTTTTTTGTTTTTTTTTGTTTTGTTTTATAAATAAATAAAAATGATTTTGCAGAGGTAAGAATGTTAATGAATATTATATATTCTTTGGGCGTATGCTTTACCCCGCCGTGTAGATGTATAAATTTGTCGGAATTTTTTTACCTTTTCGAAAAAAAAATATTCATACGCGCGGTAAAAGCAAAGTTGGGAGTTGAAAAATATAAAATTAATGCTTTCGCATAATTTTTAGAAAGGGAAAAAGTAAAAGATACATGGAAAACTTTACGAGAGCGTTTTGAAAATTTTCTACGCAAAATGGAAAAATTTAATCAATTACTGCTTGAACCTGAGAAGTACAAAAAGAAAGTAGTGGATTGCACCGTTCAATTTTAAAGATGCTTGCCAATTAACGCGAGGTATTAACGGGAGCTAGCTGTGGGTATATATTATCGTAAAATTACCGTCAAAAGAAGCAAGCGAGAAAAAAGGTTAAGCAAAAAGCGAGAAAATCGGGGGCGATTCTTCAGTCTGAGAATAAATAACGAGGGCTTGCCCGGAACGTGCGCATTCACACAGGAGCTTTCTCTCTTTCTTTCTGTTCCTTTTACAAAGGGGAAAGGGAAGCTGCTGCGACAGGCGCACACAGCGTCGCTCGAAGCATTTGTACAGACTGAGTCCGAACACGGTAACAAGACAAAAACCGGGGGAGAACACATTTTAACGTCACAATTAAAAATATTATACATATATTATAGCGAGAACGGGTGGTGTGAGCAGCGCGTGCTCGCGAGGACACAAGAGCCGCCGCTACGGGCGAACGTGCGCTGGCTCGCTAAGGTATACGAGCGCCAGCGCCTCTGTAAAGCGGATGCTCATCTTTCTCCGACGTTCCTCGTGTGTGCGTCGTAACGATCACAATGCAAGAGCGAGGGACATAGGGACAAAAAAAAAGAGGAAGAGGGAGAGAGAGAGAGAGAGAGAGAGAGAGACAGACAGAGAGACAGACAGAGAGAGAGAGAAAGCAAGCCCTATTATGCTCGTGTGACTCCGATCTTTTTTAAAACCCTCGAGACGCGGGCAGGTTGTATATGCGCGAAATCGCATTTCATTTTTCCAAGTCCTGACCGAAATTCTCACCAAGACCTTCCTTTTACAAGATCGTAAAAATTAAATTACCCAAGCTGGGAGAAAAACATTCGAGCTGCCGAGCCTTGATTTTTAATTACTACTTTAATTAAAATCCGCGGACTTTGAATTCCTAAATGATTGTCTTGACTCGAGAAAAATGCTCCAGTAGTTGACCTAGCGACAGTAAATAGGCGGAATAGCGAAGGAAAGTGTATGTTTGCCACTCTGCGTTGAAAAAGAGCACGGATGCTGCTCTAATAATAAAAACTTCGACTAAAGTTGACGTTTCTATTCAAAGCATCTTTAATTTAAATGTTATACTATTATTATTATTATTATTGTTGTTGTTGTTGTTGTTGTTGTTGTTGTTGTTGTTTTTGTTGTTAATATTATTATTATTTAAAAAGCATCGATTTATACTACGTATTGTTTGTGATCCACGTGTTTCCATTATTTGCCCTTTAAGAATTATCCGCGAGCTGGGAAACTTTATCATTTAAAAGATAACTTCGGCTTACATAAAAGGTAAATTCATGTAAAGTAAGTAATTACTTTGCTTTAAATTTTTTGCGAAGGATGTTTACAAGCGCTTACACATGTGTAAAAGTGATATAAATAAGAGGGTAAAAATTTCAGTTGTTTCGCTAAAATACGTTTCTTGAATTCTCGTAAATGTAGACTGAAAATATTTATTTTAGTTAAAATTATGTGGAAGAATGAAATTTAGTAAGTGAAAATATTGTTTATTCAAATAATTAATCAAAATTAATTGCGATTTTAATTTGCATCAAAGTTGTATTGAAAAGTTTATTATTTAATCATTAATGTTTTTGTGAAAGTTAAAAGTCGACATATGGCTAACTTAGCTAAGCATAATTTTAATATTATACTCGATAATCGAACTAAAATAATATGTTAGAATAATACACAATTATTGTGAAAAAAGGTGAGAGCAGCGTAGTAGATCCGTAAGTATTCAAACAATCGATTAGCTGCAAAGAAGTCCATAAGAATGCATAAGAGCCTGAAAAGAGTATCTCCTCTTTGTAGGAGTGATCGATAGCTGAAATCGGAAGAGCGAGAAGAAAAATATTGGCTGGCTGGAAGGGTTTCACGCGGTGTGTAATTATTAATGGGTTTGTCGCGCGTCGAGCTTCTTGCGATTCATTGATTTGCTCGCGAACGGGAGAAGGAAGGAGACGCAGTCGGCAAACGTCGAGGCCCGATGACAAACGAGCGCGAGTTGGCAGCTCGATCGAGCCTATTGGCATCGGTGGTCGGCGGCGCGAGCACGCGCGACTCGCGATATAAATGAGATCGCGTTCCCGGGCTCGTATCTTACGGGAATACAAAACACAAAACATTAATAGACGGATAGGAACGTTGCTGTGGACAGGAACAAATGGTACATGCTCGGACGATCGATTTATTTCATCGGGTTCCCGCTGACAAGGGCTTCTTTATTTTGCCCGCCACTGCGCGAGTACTTTAATGTGTTAACGAAGCGCCTTGTCGCCGCGTTGTCCACCTTTCCTCAAAATTACAAATTCTATTTTATAATTCTTTTAAACTATTCTAAATCACTTACGCCAATGGAAATCCATATATTAATAAGTGAAGAGAATATTTTGAACCCCTTTTTAAACGGGGTATTGCGGTAAAGCAGGCATGTGAGATTTGACCTAATCAAAATTTATATGGTGGAGTGCAGATACCTAAAATTTATATATACATAACATGTGTTACAAATACATTAAATAAAATAAAATAAAACATTCATTGTTTACGTTTATAATTTTAATGTCAAATACATTATAATCTGATACATTATGATCAAACAGTCGCACATAGTCAATATTATCGCGAAAGAATTTTAAAAGTTTGTCGAATTTCGACCACTGGGCGATCACTAGTATCAATAAATCGTCCAACCTTTATGCAAATAAAATAATTCGCGGTGGAAGCAGTGTAATAATTAAGCGCCTCATTGGCCAATAAGAGCGCCAATTTTCTTTTTTGATTTTGAAAAAACATGTGTTTTTGGCCGTGTTAAAAATCGCGAAGTAGGGGGACGAGATGGGGAGCGAACAGAAGGTTTGTTGCGGATTTCGCGGGTTTTGGTGCAGGGTGAGACAAAACGAAGAACGGTGGACGGAGAGAAAATATGCGAAATGACTTCGGTCGGTAGGGCAGTCGGGCCGGTAAGACATCGAAGAGTTGCGCTGCTTCGTTACGCTTTATTATCGACTGGAAAACTCCCTCAGCTCGAGCTTCGCGATAGGAAAGGGGTAGAGATACGACGTCGCTGTTGCGCAAACTCGTCGCATTTTACGTTCGATCTGCGCGTCTAAACACTTCATTATTATCTTATTTCGGATTATTTTTTTTTATTTCATCTTCTTTTATTTTTGCTTAAATATTTACGCAACTTGGAAATATCTTTAGATTTTTGCAAAAATATTGGTAGCTTCGTCTAAATATTTATTTAACTCGTGATATTGTAAATAATAAGAAAAATAATTTAAAAATTTCAAAAAAAAGGGTCTTAGTTTATTTTGTTAAAGAAACATAAAAATATCCGTTTCTTTTGGAAAAGAATGAAAATTGGCGAAAAATGAAGCAAAAAGTTTTTTCAATGAATTTCTTTTGTTTAAAAGGCTATTGGGCTGGACGATTGATCAAGCGATGAGTAAAAAAATCTCAACTCGAAAGTAATATATGTATATACGAGGTCTGAATATGTCTGCCGCATTTATAGCGTTTTAGCGTCATAGAGCCAGAGTGGATTATCGCTTAGTGAGCGCTACAACGTACGCAACACACCCCACGAATGACTCTTGCATCGAGATTCCGCGGAGCGGAGTGATTTAAAAAGCACATATATTTAATTAAAGTAGCCCTTTGTACCCTAGAACATACGGGTCTAGCGCACACTTGCGCTTGCAATCGCGATTTATCACGTTCTCATTAGTCTTTCTCTCTCCCTCTTTCTCTTACTCATTCATTCAGTGACGCGACAACGCGAGTCTAAGCGCAAAAGACAGAGAGGGTAAAAAAGGAGTTTGTTGCGCGCTTGCACGCGCAGCCAATGAAAATGAGTCTTTGCGGGACGGCTAATATCGGCCCCAATCGTAGGTGTTATAGCCAAGAGAGAGAGAGAGAGAGAGAGAGAGAGAGAGAGAGAGAGAGAGAGGAGGAGGAGGAGGAGTAGGAGGAGGAGGAGGAGGAGGAGGAGTAGTAGTAGGGAGGGGGTCGAAAAAGCGAAGCTTGGGATCGAAGGGTCGTTTTCCAGGTAGGCACGTATCGCCGCAATGTGCATGTTCCGTGCGCTATCGTTCGCTGAGATCGGATATCTTGGGAATTTGCATAAAAATCTATACGCTCGCGCGTCCCGGGTTACCTTCCGCGCTTTTTCATCCCCTTTGGTCGAGGAGCGAGAGCCAACTCGCGCTACTAGTTTAGCTTACTCGTTAACTTTTTGCAGCGCTCTCGGTTGTCTTTCATCGATATACTTTACCCGAAACAATTTTCAACGAGAATCGTGAAGGCGATAAATGTTATTAAGTTTTTATAGAATAAATATTTCGCGCGTTATTTATCGTGAATATTTTTCATCGGAATAGAGTATATTATCAGAGATAATATAAATATAATAATCCTTCTTTCGCTCTAAAATGTGCGGACTTGGGGCATCCCACGTTATATTTTTGTCATTGGGTTTACGCAAATAATATAATGTTAAAGTCGATCACCACTTTGTAACGCATAAACTAAAGTGCTTATGTGCGGAAGATTCCAAGGCAGGGGTGCACTCGGAAAGCGAGTGCTTAAAATAACGCTCTTTGTAATTTCTGGAGCTGGAGCGGCAACACGATAAGTGCTACTTGGAATTATAGTTCGCTAATGTAAGCTGCGACTTAGGCGTAAGGCAACAACAAACCGAACTCGGCTGCAAGGAAAAAGGCGAGAGCTCGCGCGGAGCAATTTGGCGAGTCGCTCGCTCTTGCGCGCGTTCAAAGCAGATTTGTGTAAACATACTAGTAGGTGCGCGCCTCTATCGACTCTCTGCGTCTCTCATGGGTAGGCATTTAATTAGGCAGTTTTGGGCTGTGGGATCCTTGCAGCCCTTGAGTCAATGGGGCCGGTGTAGCTTCCGTAGAACGCGCTCGAGAAAGAGCTCGATCTATTCCGCGTTCTCAGCTAACCAAAGTCACCGCGCGCGCGCGCAAATTCTGTGACGGCCCAGCTAGAAGAATCGCGCAAGAACTCGGCTCCTTAACTCAATAATTCGATTGGACAAATGAAGCGATTTTTGAATGTTTGAAAAAAATGTCGACTCTCATACTTTTAAAATTTATATTATAAACGACCGTGAATGTAATAGACCTAATAGTGATTGAGCATTTTAGTTTATAAAATCTTAAATTTAAGCGTGGCCATCTTTTTATGGATATACGCTTCCTTTCTCGATAACCGTTGACATTTGCAAAGACGAGTCGCATACAATTTAAATCGTTCTTTCGTCAAGAGCAAGCAGGCAATGTAATATACATAACATAGCTGCAAAGTTTTATATTTTCAAAGAGACAAACGATTCCCAATAATTCAAGCAAAACTGCTTGCGTTTAAATATACGATTTATTCAATTACGAAAGCAAAAATGAGAACGATTTTTACTTTTTTCGATTTCTCTCTCTCTCTCTCTCTCTCTCTCTCACACTCTTCTCTCTCTCTCTCTCTCTCTCTCTCTCTCTCTCTCTCTCTCTCTCTCTCGATTGAATGGATATTTTGATATTTAAGATTTCGATAGCATACAGCGCGCTTTTAAGTCCGTGTACTGCGATGAATAATCAAGGGAAAAGATTTTTAATAGCCAAAGCTGAAGCAATCGGGAGAACCAATTACGAGTCTTTGGCTAGCTAGGAAGTTTCTTTTGGAACTTTTGGACTTGAAAATAAAAAGACGCGAATGAAAAAGAGGTAGCAAAAGGCGAGAGGAACGAGGAAAGAATAAGAAGAAGAAGAATTACATTTAGAATTGGGCTCGGGTTAGTGGGAGCCGCGGTATCGGTCGGACGGCCTCAATACCCTCGATACAAAATTCTTTTCAGAACGGCTGAAAGCCTATAGGAAATATGTGAAAGGCATTGCAACGCCGTTGGATTCTCGGAGCCTGTGTGTGCACAGGCCTTTCTGAATGTAACGGCGCGGCGTTTGCGAGGCGCCTATAAGCCCTGGCCCGTAATGAAACATAAATTATTCAATCGAAATCAGCCGCGTACCGGCTCTTTCTCTTTCTCTCTCTTCTCCCTTCTCCCTTCTTCTCGCACGCGCGGCGCTCCTCTCTTTCTAACGTTGGCCGTAGTACGGCTCTTGCGCAGTTCTCCGACCTCGCTTGCGAATGTTTTCACCAAAATCAGCCTTTAAAATGCCTCCGAGCTCTTATGTATATACTCTTTACTACTCCCGCGCTCATCCGAAAGAGAGCGGCTGTAAAGCAAAAGCGCCCCACATCCGAGATATCGCGCTGCCACCGGCCAGTCTCGCGGCCGATTGAGCTCGCACCCTCTCCGTTTCTCCCGCTCTGTCGCGTCTTTTCCGACTTTTTTCCCGCCGGTTTCTTTCAGCGCCCGTGGTCTTTTATTCGCTCGATGGAAAATTATTCGTTTATTAGCCGCGTCGGGAGGGCTCCTCGCTTATTATCTCTTATTATGTTCTGATAATGAGCGAGCACTTGTTCCTGCTCGATGAATTGTCAATCGGGATGCACAATTGAATTTCCGCGCCACGGCCAAAGTCGTGATTCTCGATACGCGATAAGTGTGTGACGTTCGCTTTATTATATATATATATATATTGCCGATGGGATGGGCCGTGAAGATGACTTCGAAAATCGAGAGCTACATTATTGAGAGCTTTCTTTATCTCGTGTCCCCTCCCTCTCCTCGATAACACGCAAAAGAAGTGCTGTCGCTCGCGCGTACGGCCGGCTAAAGAACTTTCCGCCGCTCTCTCCTCCGCTACGTATTTCTTTTTTTTTTATACGTGCGATGATTCGCGTCAATATTTTATAATGCGAACTGGCGAATCCAAGGCAGCGGCAACTCGTCCCTCCCCCCACGAATTTTAACGTCGGCAAGATATTGTTTTGGGAGGGCTGGAAATTGATAGGGGGAGCTCGTGTATTTACGTGCCATTACGAAGGACAGAAGGAAAGCAAGAGAGGAGAGACAAAGGAAGGACCTGCTGTGCTTTTTAATTTAATGCGAGTCAATAATTTACGGCGCTTCTCTGATTTCCGCTCGTTCCTTCGCTGCCTAACATTAGTGCTTTCGTTGATGTTAGCTTTTTTAAGAATACTCCATTCGAATGAATTTTTCCACGCGTTTGCTCCTACCTGTCTTTAAAATTAGTTAAAAAACGATAAATTATTTTCATAAAATTTTTAGTTTTTAATCAAAAGCATAAAAATGGCTTGTACCGTAGTTTGAAATAAATTTTATGCTTTTTTCAATGAAAAATAGGAAGCAATTAAAATGATTTTTTAGCGAATATAAACGGTAAGGTGTAGATTTATAGTAGAATAGAAAAAGTAAATAAAAAATTATAAAAATTGGTGAGATATAACATTCATCGAAATTACTTTTTAGCCCTGGGATTTGGGTCTTGAGTATTTGCAAAAAATGAACGGATCACACGTGAATATTACGCAGTATGTTGTTTGGGTGCAAAACGTAGTATTAATATTTGAAATATACTCTGCGCTGGTTATTAAAGAAATTTACATTTACAAGGGCGCGAACGCCGCCTGGGTGGGAGTACTAGTAAGTGGGGTAGGATGAAGGAGAGGGCTCAGCTAGGAAACGGCGATTGTCCAATCGGCCGCTTAAGGGCTGTTGATTTATTCTTTGGGCGACTCGGCAACCGATCAATACGTAAAGGCAGTTCGTGCACGATGTCTAACAACCAAAATTAATTCGAGCATTACGCATTCTTAAGCGGCCTTTAAAAGCGATGCATTGAGGTAAATCTGCGCCAGCGCCATCGCGTAAGCGCAGCAAAGGCTTTGATTACTCGTTATCGGGGTAACTCTAACCACTCGTCGACTTGACCATCTGATATACGCTGGCGCGCTCGTGTAATTATTAATCATAGCTCACCGGCCATAACGATCCATCCGAGTTTTATCGTTTGGATAAAACCATCGTCGTCGGGTGATGCGCATACATAACACATCGTTCAATAAGTCCCGAGACTAACAACGAAAACAACATTTTTTTTCAAAAATCATTTTTATTCATCAATATAATCTCCTTTTAGAGTGATACAATCTTTCCAACGCCTTTCCAACATTTCTATACCATGTTTATTGAAGGATTTATCCTTTGCTTCAAAATAGGCTTCAGTTTCGGCAATGACCTCCTCATTCGAGCCAAATTTTTTTCCCTGGAGCATTTTTTTGAGATCAGCAAAGAGCTAGTAGTCGCTGGAGGCTAAATCTGGCGAATACGGGGGGAGGGGAAGCAAATCAAAGCCCAATTCGTTCAATTTTGCCATTGTTTTCATGGACTTGTGGCATGGTGCATTGTCTTGGTGAAAAAGGATTTTTTTCTTCTTCATGTGCGGTCGTTTTGCTGCGATCTCCTCCTTCAAACGTACCAACAAGTCAATATAATAATCACTGTTGATCGATTTACCTTTTTCCAGGTAGTCAATGAAAATCACGCCATGTGTATCCCAAAAAACAGACGCCATGACTTTGCCAGCAGACTGCTGCGTTTTTGGACGCTTTGGGCGGCTTTCGCCAGCCATGCGCCACTCAGATGATTGCCGATTCGACTCCGGAGTGAAATGATGTATCTATGTTTCATCCATGGTCACGTATCGACGCAGGAAATCTTTTTTATTGCGAGTAAATAGCGATAAACAGCTCTCTGAATCGTCGACTCGTTGCTGTTTTTGTTCCACTGAAAGCAATCGCGGCACCCACTTGGAAAAAACCTTTTTCATGCTCAATTTTTCATGAAGGATTGTAAATACGCTTCCAGATGATATCTGTGTCATTTCTGCAATCTCACGGACCTTCACTTTGCGATTTTTCATTACAATTTTTAACACTTCACTCACATTTTCCTGTGTAACGGCTTCCAATGGCCTACCCGAACGTTTCGCATCGTTTGTGTCCGTACGACCACGTTTAAACTCAGCATACCAACGACAAATCGTTGGTTTGGATGGAGAGGAGTCCGGGTAATGTTTTTCAAGCCATTGCTGGGCTTCTACGGTGTTTTTATCCATTAAAAAACAATGTTTTATCAACACGCGAAACTCGCTTTTTTCCATTTTTCAAACAAATTACAAAGTGAATTTACTCTAACCACGATAACTCTGCTGTCTGTGATCCGATCGACGTGAAATTTTTACACGTTTCATGTAAAGGTTCGCACTCTATGTAAACGTGGCCAGTTTGGTACTACTAGCACCATCTCTGGGTTAGTCTCGGGACTTATTGAACGATGTGTTATTTAAACAAACTAGGCTCGAGCTCGAGAACGAGGGCAAAGAATAATAGGCCAAGTTTGAGATATGAGAAAAACTACAACAACAATCAGTTTCCGGTCCATTCTTCCGACAGTCGTTGCCGCAATATCTCGCTCGAATGATTCCGTTCGAATCATATAAAGTTTTTAGATCACCAGATGAAATAAAGAGTCTAAGGCATAAATTTTGGCGACGCGCAATTAATCGTATCAAAGAATCCAGTCGTAGATACAATGTCGAATTGATACCGTTGCCATAAAAATAATATTGTCTGTTTATAATGGCAGACGTGTAAACTCGGTGGAGGCTTCGTAGTTACCTTTGGGAACGCACTTAATAATAATTTAATATCCGACGGAAAATTGATCCGGTTTATTGACTTTTGTGAACGGCGTAATTCAAGCTACTGACATGAAATAACCTTCTAATAACTTTCTAATAACCTTCGGGCTCCCCCTCTCGCTGCGGCTCTCGGTGACGGCGCGGGCGGCGAGGTGACGCTCGGGAGTTGATCGAACAATAAAGCGAAGGCATAAAGTACCGATAACCGAGTTCGCGCCGAGGCGGTAAAAGCACCTCGAAGAGGAAGCAAGAAGGGTGCCGAGGCGCGCGGGCTAGCTGTTAAACATTAAAAGCGAAGAACGATCGCGCGATATTGTACGTGCGATTCCGCGTGCGCACGGACGTCCGATCGAGCTCGCAGGTGTAGTTTTATCATCTAACTCGCGCAAAGCGAGATACAGCTCGCGATCGAACTCGGTGATATGCTTTAGACCGGACGATACATAAAACTCGTGAGCGGGTAATGTAAAACTCGTGCGCGCATTTATCGGAGCAGTGACGAACGCGACGGTTTATATAATTAATGCGGTCGACTTTACTACCACGTATGTGTATAACGCATCGTTGCTAAGCAATAAGGACATCGACGCAAGCGTCGATCTTTCGTTGGGTATTGGCGAGGTTGTCGAGATGAATTTTATTGCACTGTTGAGTGCTTTGACACACACACACACACACACACATACACACACACACACATCATTGACAGTGATTTGTTAGTCCGTATGTATGATGACTGGCGCGATTTGGGAGGGATGAAATGCTTTGCCCGAATTCCGAAATCAACGTGAATAAAATCGAGTTATAGAGGAAAGAGAAATGTGTACGTAGTGAGCTGAGTCGTCCGCAATTCGAATTCCTTACGTCGAGATATGTCAAGGATTCCAATAGTATGCGTCTCTATATAAGACGAGCATCGTAGCTGGCGTGGCTTCTTCTACGCCGGGATATATAAGAAGGATGGAATTCGATATTACAATATTATTCAATTCGCGTTTTGCTCTTTTCGACGTATCGTGCAGAAGATTCCTTTTCTTGTTATACAATGAGTAAACTTAAATTTAATCATGCGGAAAAAGGGCAATATTGATTCGAATATATTAATATGAATAATATGATTTTTTATTTTAAAATAAATGAAAATTTTTTTAATAGTTGACGAGTAAAAAAAAATTAAAAAAAAAATTTTTGATATAAAAATTCAAAGGTGTTATTTATAAGTAATAAATATATATTATAACGTGTTGTCAAAAATATGCGTGCGGAAAGTTGAACGTTCGGAAAGTTAAGCAGAATCCAAGTTTCTATTTCAAAGCCTTAATAATACATTATTGCGCTAATGAAAAGTTCTCGGTGAAACGTAAAAGTTTCGCGCAGAGGCAGCAACGGTAATAGCGCAAATCTTGTCGGCTGAGCGAGCGAGAGGCTGAGTTTAGCGCGTGTATTTCGTGTTGACGCCTGAACAGGGAAATCAAGGAAGTTTTCGACATTAAAATTGTGATTAGAAACGGCCTGGGATTAGCCAAGAAGTAGATAGGTGCGCGAAAGCGCGGAAAGCGGAGGTCGAAGACGACGCTGCTTATCGAAGGATGTCGCGCGCGCTCGTTTCTCGATGGGGTGTTTACGTTTTACGAGGCTCCTTCGAGGAAATTCCGGAGGGTTAGGGGGACGAGCCGCGACTCGCGAAAGAGAGAGAAAGAGAGTGCCCGCGTCTCGTTATGAGGAAACCTGTTAGAATAAAGTGTGATTAGGACGATGCTTTGTATTATAATTCGAGCTTGAGACTCTCTCTCTCTCTCTCTCTCTCTCTCTCTCTCTCTCTCTCTTCCCCTATTTCGTACTCTCTGCTGACTCGTTAAAGCCACGGTAAGTTTTTGACGAGTATGAGCTGTTTTAGGCTCGAAATTGTTCTCGCTAATGAGATTACATACTTCAATATCTATCGTTCTCGTACATTTATTTTTCTCGTCATTACTTGAATATATGCACTAAAAATAATAAAGGAGAATTTAAATTTCAAAAAATTAAATTATATTGTAAATAGCTATTGTGACATGTAACAGAAATGAAAAAAAATATATCCTCGTCGGTAAAATTTATCTCGATAAATGTTAAATTGTTGAAATACATTTCTACATTTTTTTTTTTTTTTTTTTTTTTTTGACAGAATATAGTTACGATTTACCGTGGGTTTTGGATTTTAAGATGGGAATAAGGATGTGTAGGGAGGTGAAGGTCGTAAAGGAAAGTTAAGAAAGCATCCTTACGGTATTAGTAAAGTTTACGGCGAAGCGAAAATGCGGGTCGGCTGTAACGAGAAGAGGTCTAATCGAAGTTTTCAGCGAAAAGTTAATCGATTGATCTCTCTCAGGTCCTGGCTACACTGGTCTCGCGAGAATTGGGAAAGGGAGAGAGAGAGAGAGAGAGAGAGAGAGAGAGAGAGAGAGAGAGACAGACAGACAGACAGACAGATAGACAGAGAGAGACAGAGAACTAGAGAATGAGAACAGGACCGATAGCCGCTTGCTGCTGCCCGTATTTGATTGTTTAATTAGTAAGATGACCCCAGCATATCCCGACGGAACGTCACGAGAAGAGGATGCGTTAGCTCGCTCTTCCTTTTCGGCGCGGCCGTCGAGCGAGAGTTGCAAAAGGGGAAACGGCAAGAGGGATTCACCTCAAGAAGAAGAAAGGGAGGGAAAGAGAGAGAGAGAGAGAGAGAGACATACAAACACATACACGTACACATGAGTCCAAAGGAACGAGAAGAGGCTGGATTTCTCTCGTATAGGGGTATTAATCCCTACCCTCAATTACCCTTTGTCTTGGGCACAGCTTGGTCCACTTGTTAAGACACCGCCACTGTTTGTCTTGAGGGGGCAGGAGCTACTTGCCTCCGTCGGTGCTTCCGCGCAGCCACCGCTTCGTCCATGTAAGACGGCACGAGTCGCGGCTCCCTTGCCTCCTACCACGATGTATATGTATATGTACTCGCGCCTCCGTAACCGCGGAGATGAACTACCACGGCGTGGACTACTGATCGTTGCGGTCCCGTATTCTCTCTAGACTGATTCCTGGTTTCAAGCTTGCGGATGCTAGAATTCCTTGCCGTAATCTTCGGGTTGCCAAATCTAAAGAAAAATTTTACAGGCAACGTTGGGCTAAAGAAGCAGCTCTCTCTCTCTCTCTCTCTTTATCTCTTTCTTTCTTACCTCGAGTTGTTTCATTTCTGACAGCTTTTTATTATCTACACCGGTAGATGGACTTGTTAAAAACGCAAATACGAGATTGCGTAGTGATCACTAGGAGGATGTAGACACGGAAGTCGATAGCGGTTGGGGCTCGGTAGAGAAAAGGAGAAAAAGAGGATAGCAGGAAAGGAAAAAATAAGAGGGAAACGCAGGAACACTTGCGCGAAATGCCGTGTAAACATTTGCAATGGATTTGCGAGCTATTCAAACGGTTAAATTCTCTTAAGAATTTGGTTTGTACAGGGGCGTGCCGCCGGCGCCCTCGGCTCTCGCGCTTCTCCTTAAAGCTGTAGTCTTCGCCGGTTTCTCCCCGTGGCTGTCTCTTTTCTCGTTCTTTGTATTTCTAACAATTGATATTCTTCTCTGTGCAAAGAAACAGATTTCGTGAGGAGGCGAGTCCGGCGAGCAAAAACTGGGGACAATGCGAGCCGAGCAAAATCCAGGGAATCACCAAAGCATTCACAAATCTTTTTTTTTCTCCTTTTTTAGTGCCACGTATTCGCGTTCTCGAATTTCTTCTTTTTGATGCTCAATTAACAGCCGATTATTGAAACAATTAACAACCGGTAGTAATAACACACACACACACACATACACACACACACATACACACACACACACACACGCACGCGCGCGCGCGCGCACATCCCGATTGTTTATTTCAAGTGATTATACGAAGTAAAGATGCCGATTAATTATATTAATTAAACATTCTTATCAAAACGTTTTAAAATTATGTTTGATTAATAATTTACAATTCAGGAGCAATAGAAAATTTTATAATTTAATTTATTGTTTAAATTATTCAATTGGTGATATTAATCGATTTTTGTTTTTAATCGTTAGACACAAATGGATTGTCTAATTTTTCAGAATTCCTTAATTGCAAAAATGGGGATGCTTTAAATGGTTAGCGTCATCTATAAGTTTAATTAAAAATCTTTTAAAAGAAGTGCCCATTGATGTAATTAATAGGTTATTAAGGGCGTATTCAGCGTTAATATTTAACGATTTTTACGAAGTAGAAATTTTGTAGACTGGTGTGCGCTAAAAATGAGAAAATGCATTTTGATTTGCGGTGAGAATTCTAAAAGGGTCTCGCGAATGCTGCCAAAGACGATTTTAAATACGGACGAGGTAAAGGGAACTGAATTCCTGACGGCCAAAGTTGAAATATGCACGGCAAAGCAAAGGAATATGGCTTATTTGCGTGCCGAAAGTTTCTGGCAAGCGCGGGCGACCGCGTATGCCTCGTTATTAACGATTACTTACCGCAAATTTTTTACATGTTTTTCTCCTCTCTTATTTATATCGCAAGTTATAATCTATGATCAAGCTCAAAATTTGCTCGCAATCAAAGCATCGGGCTGTAACGGACAACTTTTTTATTACATCGACGACAAATATTAAGAGAGAGAGAGAGAGACAGAGAGAAAGAGAGAGAGAGAGAGAGAGAGTGAGAGAATAAGAGAGAGAAAGAGAGAGAGAGAGAGAGAGAGAGAGTGAGAGAATAAGAGAAAGAAAGAGGAAGAGAGAGAGAGGGAGAGGGAATGAGAGAGCACTGCTCCCTTTAGCCCGGAAAAATTTCGCGCCGGAAAACTTTTGTTAATTAAAAATTTAAAGCAATGGGCCGTGGCGTACGCGAGCTCAATTTAATCCTCGGTTCACTTAATCGCTTAAGCAACGAACCGGTAGAATGGAGGATAGTGTTTGCGCTGTTTACGAGTTTGCTGGTTGACCTCGGAAGTATAACTCTCCGCGCGGTTGCTCCTCAATCTTGTCCTGCAGGCGCATCGCATCGTTGGCATAACTTTCAAAGAAGAACCTCTTCCTCGCGCGTCCCTCTTTCACTCTCTCTCTCTCTCTCTATCTCTCTCTATCTCTCTCTCTCTCTCCATACACGTATTTCTGTCTGTACATGTGTATGCGTTGTATGCGTGCACTTCGTGTATGTATAAACTTATTCGGACTTGCGCGCCGACTCCCTTTGCCACTCAGAGAGGGCATTCCCTTTTCATGGACTTGTGCATGCACCGCGTATTATTACTCAATCTTTTAATCTTCTTATTAGGAATACGAGGACATTAAAAGTTGAACGAGCCAAAACTAATCGAATATCGATTATTTAAATAATAAACTGTTAATTACTCTTACTCCATTCGTTTTAATTTTCGATTATCGTTTCTTCAAATTGCCGAATTTGAAATACAATAACGTCCTTGCAGGTTTTATTTTAACTGCGCAAGCAGAGTGCGAATCAAAGCGTATGGAAGGCGTATAGGCTGATTTTTTACCCGTTGATCGACAAATGGCGTGAGTTCCAGCCTTCGAATCGATCATGCCGTGAACTAAATGGCCTTTGCGCAGTCCGTAATAATAAATACTACGTAGACAGTTAATACTGCAAGTCGTTATAAAGCAGCTGTCACGTACGCCATTTTTTATGTCTTACGCTAACTGCAATTTTCATCAAAAACAATAACGGATTTTCTTGAAAAATAATTTCTTGACAGATATTTCATTTTACGTATATAATTAATTATTTGAATTTATTGTAATTATTATTTTATTGAAGGATCGAGATACGCGATAATTCGCGAATATAGCGTTTGGATAATTTTTAAACGTTCTCGAACGTCGTCCATTTGAGCAAATCGACGGAATTTTTTCCAAAATCAACTGTCCACTTGAAATTGATTTCGCCGATGCGTGTTTTGCGTCCATGTATATTCGAATAGTTTGCGTTTCGTCGACAAAGTAAAGTTTTACTCTATTTTTTGGCCACACTCGCGACAAATTCGATAATATAAATTTGTTTTTGTGCTTTTAGTACAACCGGGAAAAGATTAGCTTGTCGAGCGCCGAAGTAGGAGAAAAGGAATAATAAAAGATTCATCGATACGCGTTACGTGTTTCGAATAATAGAGGCTAATTTAAGCAGACCATTGGCTGCTCTTCGACTCGCATTATTCTGCCAACTCGGCTCGGAGTCGAAAAAAGTATCGCCTATACTCGCGATTGCGGTACCGCGTCACGATATGGTGATTATCGTCATAAATTAGTTTAAAAATCAAGCAGAGCCGGCTGCGGAATTGCCGTGACAAACCGCATCAAAACTGCAACGTCCCCGTTTTCTCTTGCCTTCTTCGATTGCGGGATGCGACAGCCTTTTCTTTGAATATGATCCAAGGAAAACGTCGAGAGCCACCGCCGCCATCATCGCCGCTCTCTTATCGCCGAGCGGCTTCGGAGCTAAGTTCGCGCGCGCGAGAGTGAACATCGCGAAAAAGCCCGTTGTGCCGGCCCTTCGGACAAACGAGGTGAGCTTTCACCGTACAAGCCACGTAACGAGCGCGTTCGCAGTTAAATCGAAGCCCATGCGTCGCTGGTCGAACGACTCCAGCTGTGGCACAAAAAGCACTCGATGCGATGGCCTTCTTTCCCCTTGTTTCCTCATCCGTTCTCTCGGTTCTTTGCTCCCTCCTTTCGCTCCCTCGCAGCTGGCTCGCCGCGAGCTGGCGACACTCGGCGGTGAACGTCGCAAACTCGCCGATTGGGGTGGCGGAGATGCCGGCACTCCGGGGGAGGGGGGAATGGGCGAGAGCCCGAGTACCCGGCAGCAGCACACTTTGCGATACGTCGAATGACTAATATGTTGAAACAATAGGCTGTCGTCGTTGTCGTCGTCGTTGTCGTCGTCGGCGTCGTCGTCGTCCTCGTTCTCCTCCGCCCCGATGGGACTGCGAAACGAGCGAGGCAGCGAGGTAGGAGTAAGAGCGCGCGGAATGTGAGTGGCGAAGATAGAGAGGAGAAAGGAGCTGGTTTGAGCGATTCCAATCCACCACTTAAGCGTTTCTATATTTCTGCCTCGGAGCTCTTTCTCTCCTCTTTCGACGCAGTGGGCCGGCTGTCGAGCGGGAGGGGCATTTATGTGTGCGTGCGTCACACGTACACACCGCGCTGCTGATGCTTTTATCGTCCGCAGCTTTGCTTCATACAGCCTGTTGGTATTAAATTATGAATTACGTGAATATTGTTCGCCGCCTAGATGATTTACCCGATTCGAGATACCCTTTTTGCCCGACGGACCTCAAATCTCTCGGCTTCGTTTTTGAATTTTCACTTACATGCGCGTACGTCTTGTGCACTTGCGCCTTATAGAAGACATTTTCGCATGCAAGGGTCCAAATTGTAGTTGAATCCACTATTTTATTCGAAGTTTTTTTGGGGAGCTGGGAAACGGTCATTCCGTAAATACTTTATTACTGCTTGTTCAGAGTTAAAATGTTATCTAAAATGAGTTTTCTATATATATATATACACATACATATAAGTATATAGTAGATATTTCTAAAAGAAGTTTGTTAAAAATTAGAAGGGCTGTAGCCGCATACAGAGACAGTAGGATTTTTCGGCTTCGATAGCGATTGCCCTTACGAGATTCCTTAAAATCGAAATAATATTCGTTATATCCTTGCAAGGCGCTCATGTTTTTCCCCTATTACCAACGACGCTGGAGTCGCCGCGAGCTGCCCTCGTCTTCTTCCCGTCTTTCTCTCTCTCCGTTCTTGTCTTTTGGCAAGCGCGTCCGTGTGTAGTGGCTCGTGCGTGATATTTGGGCTTCGGTGGAGGCATCTCCTCTTTTCCGCGTACATATACACGCGAGTCACAACCCTTCTCCAGTAGCCACACCCTAAAGTTCTCTCAAAGAGAAAGCGAAACAGAGACGGAGAATTCGCGAGCGGAACAAATTCTTTTATTCTTCCTTTTCTCGTCCTTTTTCTCTCTTGCAAAAAGCGGCTTCGTTTTAAATAATAGAAATATTCGCGTTTCCAATGTTCCCGGAGTCCTGCATTTCTGAGTAATTTTCAGTTTTTCAAAGCTTTTTCACGCTGGCCCATTCGGAAGCTTTACCGCGACTTATCCGCTTTGCCGTGTTTTTAATTTTAACGCGACGATCAAGCGCAGCGCGATGGTCACTCCTCGGATCGGACGAAAGGAAGGCCAAGTGGAAGGCGGAGATGGGAGGCTCTCACCTTCTCGCCGAGTTGCCGAAGCCGTTTCTCCATCCCTCGAAAGAGCTTCCATCCCGGGAGAGCTTCCATTACTAATCCATGCAAAAACCGGAATATCTTTATCCCCGTGCGCGTGCCGAGGACGTATTTCTGGAATAAATTCCGAGGCGCACTCGCCACGCGAAAGCTCGAGTCTTTCGAGGCTCTGGTGATGCTCTCTTTCGACTCGGCGCGATAAGAGTCGCTGGAGAAGAGAGGGAGAGAGAGAGAGAGAAAAATATTCCGACTCCGAAGGGGAAACTCTCGCAGGCTTCTCATATTCACTGCCGATGTGCGGATCATCGTGTTCTGAATTTCGTTTTGCTCTCTCTCTCTCTCTCTCTCTCTCTCTCTCTCTCTCTCTCTCTCTCTTTCTCTACATCTATATTTATATGCTTTCTGCGGTCTGCTATCGCTACATTTTCATCATTTTCTCTTCTTTCTCGCCGTCTCCTTTGATATTTTCAACATGTTGCCCTTTCAAAAATTTTTTAATCATTTGATATTCGCTTAAAATAGTTAAGCGTAAGGCTGTGTATTCGTATAGTTAAATTTATACAAATGAATCGTAAGCGTGGCTCTCTTCGTTGACTAAATTTTTTTCCCTATGTTGGATTCGAAGGAAATTATTCAATCTTGACGAAAAACGATATTTGAGAGAATGATAATCGTTTGTCTTACTGGAAAAAGAGATTTGGTGAGAAGTAGATTTTCATAAAGTAGAAAATTATATGCACGGCAAAATTATATGTACTAAGTTAGTTGAACAAAAAGCATTTAAAAGAAATAAAAAAGCGAAAACAACGATCCGCCGAAAAGGGAAGAGAAGAGAAGGGCGAAGGAGCGAAGGGAAGAGAAAAGCGAGTTGCGACGCAATGGAATACGAGACGAAGTGCGGAATACGAATATGAGAATTAAAGCCGTCGAAGGAATTAAAGCGTATAAGCGTGGCCGGGAGCGCGAGTCGGGCGTCTGTCCGTCCGAGCGCTTCTCGCTACCCCGGGATATACTGTAGTATATCGAGGATCGGATCTGGCACTCTCTCGTTCTTCCTCTCTTTTCTCTGCGTCCTCTTCGCGAAAGTCGTGCGAGAGCCACTCCCTCTCTTTCTCTCTTTGCAGACCGCGGGGAGAGACGCAGAGTCCGACGTTTGGCCGCGGCAGCGGCGGCTTTTCATATTTCATTAAGGTGCTGCGGCGGCTGCGACCATTTTGCATCCTGCGCTCGCTCGAGCGAACCCCTTTGGCTTGCTCGGGAGCGAACCGCGGCCTCTGGCAATTCCTTCGCTCTCTCTTTTTCCCTACTTCATTCGCTTTCAAAAAGACGGCCGATAAAAACTTTATATGAGAGAGAGAGAGAGAGAGAGAGAGAGAGATAGTGAGAAATATAGCCTGCTTTTTTATTTTGGATGTCCGCGCGCGAGTGAGAGCCGCGTAAATTATTCATTATTTCCCTCATCGCGTGTACAAGCCTCTTACTTCCTCTCGAACTCGCTTCCTTTCCTGTACATATATCCTCGTGAAGCCTTTTTATTAACGATACCGAATATTATATAAGCCGCGTATGTATTTTAATTAATATCTTCTAATAAGCCCCGAGGCTTATATTCGCCGTAATTCATCTTCTGTCATTGCAAGAATTTGTTATTTCTGTGAACACCAACCTTGGATGCTTTTTAAAACGATACATTTGTTGAAAATTTTTAAGTCGAAGGGGAAAACGTGCGTTAGCTCGAGGCGTAAGACCGCTCGAGGTGGCTTCGGACGTGCTTCTTTCTCGTTCCGCTTGAACTCGGGGGGCGAGAGCTGCCAGTCGGACGGGCTGCCCGCGCAACGCAGTCACACGATAGTGACGGCTCTCGCAATAGTCGCAGAGACGTACGTCACGGAGTCAGCACTAGCAGTTGGCTTTGTAACGACCGCATCTCTATATCAATCACTTGGGCCGCCGGCTCAGGCCTGACGCTCGTCCGGTAGCAGCGGTGGCGGCGGCGACGGCGTAGCAGCAGCAGCAGCAGCAGCGGTAGCGACCTTCCTCCCTTTATCTCTCCCTCCAACCCCTCCCTCACGTTGCGCGCGTCCACTTCGTCTCCTCGCTCCGGCACCGCCAACCGATGTTCGGATTGATAATTTATATCCGTTAATTATGAGCCTGCGGTTTCGCGCCGCTATTTGCCCGAGTATTCGAAATATCGCCGGCTGCAGTCGCTTGCACCCCCCGGAGAGCGAGAGGCCTCGATTTCATCTTCCGCCGCGCGTGTATCCACGATAACCTCGCGAGTTTCTTTGAGATAAGTGTGCAGCTCCTTTGTCCTGATCGATGAAAAATTCGCATCGATTTTTGGAGCGCATTTGGCAGAAGTATTGCGAGCTTGCAGTCGTTAGTTTCTTTTTTTGCCGGGCTGGCGGAATAGCGCGTCGACAGGTGCGGTTCGTTACTTGATGCATAACAATGAGATATTTCGAGGCAATACCCATGAAGCACTTTGTCCCCGTTTGAACGAACGCTTAGGTCGGTGAGTGCGGAACCAGCGTGCATACGCACCATTATTTAAAGCGATTCTCGCGAGTGAATTCCGGCTCGCGGGGCTGCACTTTTGAAAAAATGAACGAACAACAAAACGGGAATGCATACTGGCGATGCTGGCGCGGAGAGTAAAAAATGGCGTGAACGGCGAAAAAGAAAAAGAGCGAAATAATGACGCGCATCCTCTCTAAATCGTAGCTTGTGCGAGCGTGCCAGGACGTGCGTCATCGACGGAAATAACGCGCGAGCGCGCTCTTGACACTAAACGCATTTAGCAACGTTGTTGTTTTGCATTTGCAAAAGCGATGCCCGTTGTCGTGCTCTGCTCCTTTTTCCTTTCAGCCCCTTTTCTTTTTCCTTCTTCTCCGACTTTTTTCCCTTTTTCATTTTCGAAAAGACACTGGTTTGCGCAGAAGAATGAAAAGGTTAACGGTGTGCCGACAGATCTACCTGCGAGGTAGTTTTTTAGCCTTTTTGCGTCTGGTAGCACGAGGAGCGCGCTCGTTTCTCGCCTTTTTACGTGCTCGCGACGCGTCGCTACCGAGAGGAAAAGCGAGATTCATATCATTAAAATAGTGATATTGACAAAGGCTTGATGTATATGGGCGCAAGCGACAGAATCGAGGCGAGGGGAAGCATAACGCAGGGGTGAGGGCGAGAAAGAGATAGACAGAGAGAGAGAGAGAGACAGAAAGACAGACAGAGAAAGAGAGAGAGAGAGAGAGAGAGAGAGAGAGAGAGAGAGAGAGAGAGAGAGAGAGTGAGAGAGAGAGAGAGAGAGAGTGGGGATCGCTACGGATGGCGCAAAGAGCCTCGGGGGCGTTTCACAGATCAATGGGAATATTGAACAATTGTCTCTGGCTACGGTTGAAATGAGCGGCCAAGACAATCAGCCTTCTGCGAACAATGCGTAGCTTAATGACGTAGTGCCACGACGTTTTCGTCGCATCCTCTCTCCTGCTCCCTCTTTCAGCGACGCTCTTACTCGGTCCTTTCTCCGCTTGTCACCTCGCGAGGGTCTGGCTGCATTCTCGATAATAAATTGCATTTAAAAAATATTTTTTAAGTACTTGTCAAGTTGCAGCTAATGTTTGGCGTATCTTTACTCGTTGCATACTACAGTTTTATTCTTTTAAAAAATTTGGACTTCAATTTTTTAACAAAATTTGTTATATTTAATGAGTGCAGTTGTAACAATAAGAGAGTATCTTCATATTAGTTAAATTGAAATTCTGTTGAATTTAAAATAATTTAAAGTGTTGAAAAAAAATTTTTGTCAATTCTGTTATTAATATAAAAAATAAAAGAAAAGAAAAAGATTAATTTTTGCTTTGTAGTTAAAAAGAAAAAAAAGAGTTTTGGTCGCTAATGTTACAAGTTCTTGTATCGGCATTGTTTAGATGTTTTGGTTCGTTGACGGTTAAGATGTAGCAATGGTATTGGTCACGGACTTCTTTCTCTCCATTCTTTTCCATTCTCATTCTCTCTTACTGCTTTAGGGATCAATAATTTATGTAAATGTGTACGCGGCAAGGGCGCTACCGCGTGGCGCTGAGTCGGACCGAGAGAGAAGGGAGATCGGGAGAAAACGAGGGGGTAGCGTCGCGGCGCGAATACTGCACCGCTAAAGAAGAGAAAGAGAGAGGGGGAGAAAGAAAGAGGGGGAGAAAGAGAGAGAGAGAGAGAGAGCGGGAAAGACGGTGGCGTGCGGAGAGGAGACAAGATCGCGGTGGCGGCGACACGAAGGGGTTTCACGTCCAACCCTTTCATCGATTGTACTTCTCCACGCGCCTACTCCCTTTTATCCCTTCGTCCCCGTACCTCTTTTCCAGTCCCTTTTATCCCCTTCCGAAAAGCAGCAACAGCAGCAACTGCCGCCGGCTAATGCTCGATAATATTCCCCTCGTTCCTTCTCTTTCTTTCTTATTCTTATCCCCAGATAATGCGTGTCGCGCGAAAATTTACGCCCGAATCGCAATTGTTTCGTCACGATTTTTGCCTTGGCACTTGCGTCGAACTCTTGAAAGTACATTTGTGCAGTTCGAAGTGTTTAGCTCTTTCGTGCTTCGACGGCCTCGTATCTCCCGTGCGTTGTTTTCGTTGGATATCCGCACCTCTGGTCGATGTCTTCGATTGCTCGACACTGATTAGAAAAACGCGTCGAGATCGCCGCTTTATTTTTTTAAATTTTCGCATAAAGACCGGCGCTTTTTGATCTTTTGTTTTTACGCGCACGGATATTTCCTAGCAGTACTTTGCCGGAGAGCTTACGGCTCGAGATACGAGCCTCTAGCTCCGTTCCTTCCTTTCCTTTTGCCATTTCTTTTTTGGCTTTATTTTGTCTCGTTCTTTCTCTCAGAAGCCACTGATATGCGAGAGTTATTATTTTAATTTGTCCGGCGTTACGGCACCGTACGAGTCGGCAGCGGCAGTTTGAAAACTCTAGAGGGGCGTCTCTTTCCCATTCTCTCTCTCTCTCTCTCTCTCTCTCTCTCTACTTAGCTTCTTTTTTTACACGAAGAAAAACTGGAGTCTCGTGCGACCGCCCGGCCAAGAGATATTAAATGCATTAGTCCTGAGCCTTTTTAAGCGCCCGCGTCCCATCGGTCCCGGAGTTTGAATATTTAGCGAACAAAAATTTGAGCGCGAGCCTTTTCCGCGAACCTGACGCGATTAAGGATACCTCCTTCCCAGCTATATTTTGTCATTTTTAACGCGTAAATTGTTCCTCAGGCCGCAACTGAACGTAAAATATCCGGTCTATCTTCACTCTCTCTCTCTCTCTTTCTCTCTATCTCTCTGTCTCTCTCTCTATCTCTCTGTCTCTCTCTCTCTCTGTCTCTCTCTGTCTCTCTCTCTGTCTCTCTATCTCTCTGTCTCTCTCTCTATCTCTCTTTCTCTCTCTCTCTCTATCTCTGTCTCTCTCTCTCTGTCTCTCTCTCTCTGTCTCTCTATCTCTCTGTCTCTCTCTCTCTCTATCTCTCTTTCTCTCTCTCTCTCTCTCTCTCTCTCTATCTCTGTCTCTCTCTCTCTCACTCTTTTTCTCTCTCACGAGCCACCGTTCGAGAACTCAGGATTTGCTCAGGACTGCGATCGCGCTCCGAGGAGAAGGATGAATTTCGGATGCGGCGTACGCGCGGGTACACGTGGCGTAGCGAGTCAGGAATCGAAGCTTGCGTTTCCCGCTGTTGCTTTGCTCCCCACTCTGCCCGCTCTACGTCCATAGGTCTCTCCTCGAACAAGCCTTTTCCCGCGCGTTCATACGCCGCCCTCAAGTTCGCAACGACCTCGGTCCTCTGCACCCCTACCCTTTGATCCCCCCAATAATCAATATATTCCAACATAACTCTAATGGGGGCACCCCATTTGAATATACACGCGAGCGGGCGGGCAAAGTACTCGGCAACAATACCAATCATCCGAAATATTCTCCGGCCCTTCCATCGACATCCGCCCGAGGTTCTCTGTCTTTTGCGCGACCCTCAAGCCGCGAGAGTGGTATTAAAACTTTTGAGAACGCGAAGCGGGGATCGTCGGCAGCCCGAGATAAAACTCGTAGAACCGAGGTCCGGTCTCGCTCGCTCCTTCTGTCTCTTTTAGCTGGAGGTGCGATGAAAAGGTCTCTGGGTAGATTTGTCATCGAAGCTCGCGCGGCGGTTATCGCTCTAACGTAGCCGCGCCGTTGCCGCATTGGCGTCGCTGTCGGGACGAGGAGTCCGTGTCGGACGACTAACTGACAAAACGCTTTGCCATCAAGGGAAAGAAATAAAACGTTAGAACGGCTGTGTTTCCCTTTGCATAGCGCGAGTGGAAGAGCCACAGCTTTCTTTTTTCCGCAAATTTACCCGCGTAAAGGCTCCTATATTGTTTATCGTGAGCGTCCCGCCACTCCAATTAGACCGGTGCTTTACTTATTTCTCCTCGGTCAGCGGAAAAAAATTATTGGATAATATATCGTACTTTATCGTTCTTCTATGATTTTTAACCTTTTAATATATACATTTCCACTTTACTATAGAACTTTGGTATAACTTTATATGGACACAAGCATTGCACCTTCTGCAGGCATTGTAAATAACATAAATTTTTTGAAAGATATGTTAGAAATTAAAAGCTTCCATCAATTATTAGCACACAAGCGAATACAAAACTTATAGAAGCAGATATTGATTTTTTTATGTATATTTTTATTTTGTTGACAATGTGAAACCATCATTTTTCGAATTATTGCTCTTTTAATCAGTACAAAGTCTGTTGTTTGTACTTTTAAATTTTTATAAATACATTGAAAAAAAAACAATATGTATTAAAAAATAAAAAGAACTCCAAAAATTTGAACATGATTTATAGCGCGGAAATTTTTAGATTTAAAACGATTCAAACAGATAAAGATTATTTTCCTTTTGTATTCTTCGTATACTTTTTTTAATAAACATATGAGATTACGGCGTAGATAAAAGTGACGTTTCGAGGTCGTTGGGTTAATAAATCAATTCGCCCACGAAACGAGCAAGTAGGGGAAGAGCGCCTTTGGTTTCTCCGCAGGTTGGTTTTTGGTTTCGAGTACACTCGATCCGAAAATAAGGATTTACATATTCATGCAGAGGATCTTCATCTCACTCTCTCTCTCTTTCTCTTTCTCTCTCTCTCTCTCTCTCTTTGTCTCTCTCTCTCCCTCTCTCTCTCTCTCTCTCTCTCTCTCTATTTCTCTATCTATCTATCTTTCTCTTTCCCTCTCACACACACTCAGTTTCGCGTTGGAAACTTTTGCAGAAAGTCAACGCGCTTCTACAGATACGCGCGAGGTTAGTTCGTAATGGGATTTTCGAAATCATGCGGGGATGATGCTTCTCTTGTGTACGTATGTATCGATTTATCCTATAGGAAATGAAAAGTATGCGTGTACGTTGTATGTCATCGCCATGTTTAGAGTGACGCATGGCAATGGTTTTCTGCTTGTGATCTCTCTCTTTCTCTCTCTCTCTCTCTGTCTTCCTCTCTCTTTTTCTCTCTCTCTTTCTCTGTCTTCCTCTCTCTTTTTCTCTCTCTCTTTCTCTGTCTTCCTCTCTCTTTTTCTCTCTCTCTTTCTCTGTCTTCCTCTCTCTTTTTCTCTCTCTCTTTCTCTGTCTTCCTCTCTCTTTCTCTCTCTCTCTCTGTCTTCCTCTCTCTTTTTCTCTCTCTCTCTCTCTCTCGTTATGAATTCTACTTAATTTTAATACAGGAACTTTATTGTACAAACTATCGGTACGCATTAGAAAATTGAAATTTGCGAAAACCCCTTTAATCGTGAAACTATGTATATAATCTTATTTATCAAATATTTCTCCCATATTGTATTAGGAAATTCTTGAATCGATAAAGCATTTATTAATATGAATGGCAAACGAGTTTATAAAGATAAAAGGAAAATAATAGGAATGAAAAGACAAAAAACACTATAAGAAATATACTATAAGAGGATCGCGTGATATTTGGAATACCGTTTTTTTACTTTAGAACATTGGGACAAACTATTCGTGATTCCAATCATGAAGAAATTCCGGCGAGGCGGATAAACTCTCGCGATGCAAGCTCGGCTGGGTTTTTTTTCCCGAACAAAAAATAAAAAATCAGCAGAAGTATGACGAATCGCTGGCCGGGTGGGCTAAGAAGCGTGCGGCGGTTCGGCGAGCGTTGCGACACGGGCTCGCAGTGGCAACCACAGCGGCAGCAACGAAGCGAGGGAGGAAGAGCTCCGAGAGCTGGGGGCTTCTTTCCGCCGTTCATCCCCTGATATATCGACGCGCGCGACGCCGAGCGATTCCCACGGAGGATACCGCGAGCCAATCTTTCGGAAACCAGCCCCAAATCCGAAGGACGTACGCCCGCCACCGCAGCCGCTTGCTCGCTCGTTCGGCCGCGATATTTATAGGCGGGATTTAAAGTATAAAGTCGAGAGCGGATAAAGGCGACCGGTCGTCTCCTGCACCTATTTTCTAAGAGACGGAGAGTAAAAGGAATAGAGAGAGAAAGAGAGAGAGAGAGAGAGAGAGAGAGCCTGCAACAGAGAAGGGACCGCGAGACGAATTCTAAAACCTTAAACCGGGCTAAATGCCACGGATCGCTTCTGTCTTCTGGGAGATATGTTCGTGGCTTTAGCGATTCCTCGAGGCAAAAACCAAACCACCTCGCCTCAAATATTGACGACATTATTCGCTTGTATTTTTTGTCCAAAATTTATTTTTTTATACGTCGCATCATCTTTCTCTCTTAATTTATAGCGGGCACTGGAGTCAAACGAAAGAGAAATAAAATTTTTTTTACAGGAAGCATCAAATATCTTTGCTAAATATTTAAAAAAAAGTTCATATTAACTTTAAATGCACGATTAAGCGCAGTAAAAGGAATTAGCATAGCCGTATTGTATAAGCGTATTCGACACAAAAGCCTAACCTAAAAATTCTAATAAATTGCGTAGTTTTTTCGCTAGCATCCCAAAGTATTGGAAAAAAGTGCCACGTGTCGGGTGACGCTTCCCGTGCACTCAAAATTATTCAAATTTTCCAAGCGCAGTTAACTTAGCATATTTAACGGGATGAGCAGCTTTACTAAGAGGTGCGTTGATTTTGTTAGAGAAAAAAAAAAAAAAATTAAAAATAATAGTAAAATTTAACAACGAAATTTACCCTCGGGTGCATCGTTAATTCTCGGTATGATAGTGGTTTCGATGTATTGTGTTTATTTTTTAGCCCGGCCACGAGTGGCTGCCAATGACTTGTCAAAAATAGCGCAAAAAAGGAATCGTAAAGGCGAGTTAAACAGACGAGCGGATGCCGTGCACCGCAATCGTTGCGGGGCTTGCGGGCTTGCAAACTCGAGCAACGTCGCGCTATCGAAGATGGAATGTTAAGCAGTAGCATCCAAAGGGTTGAACCAAGCTGCTTGATTGTCGGCGAATCAGCCCCGCGTGCCAGCAAGCTTTCTCTTCTTTAGTCTCACATTTAGCCGATCTTCTCCCGCAGTCTTCCGTCTCGCTCGGATCCACGCGCTCTTATTATATGTATCGAGCCAAGTGTTTCCTCTCGCTGACTCGGTTATGCTCGCTTTTCCTCTCCCTCTCCCCCCTTCTCTCTCTCTCTCTCTCTCTCTCTCTCTCTCTCTCTCTCTCTCTCTCTCTCTCTCTCTCTCTCCCTCCCTATCTCCCTCTCTTTCTCTCTCACTCTCGCTTTCTCTCCTCTCTTCTCTCCGGTAGTCTTACTTTGCTCAAGCGCGGCAAGCGCTGCGCGCATTTAGATAAGTTAAACTATAAATTAGACGGATCACTGGTAGCTACTCGAGGAAACGTTGTCGACGTCTGAATATGTATGATTTATACAAGAAACCCGGTCTTCCTCGATATAATTCAGCTGCCACCACGCGAGAGAGCACTAGGAGTGCGCGACTGGGCTTCTGTCGCGACAGGCAAGTTTCGAATTTCGATTACTCCAATTTCATTTCCTCATTTCTTATTGCATCCATATTTACGTAAATTTTTATAAACTTACAAGTATAAAATGATCAACATGTACGTTAATGAAAACTTTATATACCTACCGGTTTTATAATTTTATTAAAAAAATTAAGAAGTGTACAAATATAATAATCTGAATTTATGAGTTTCAGAATGCTTGATTTTCTCTCTCTCTCTCTCTCTCTCTCTCTCTCTCTCTCTTTCTCTCTTTGTTTCTTTATTTTTCCTATCCGTAATCATCGATCGCGACTTTTCGTCATTTTGGCGGAAAAGTAAAGGCACGCGAGTTGATTTAGGATTTGGAGCCGCAATCGAGCGAACGGGTCGCTTGAACGGAATACTAATCAAAGATACACAAATTCCAAGGCTAATACTTCGAATCCCCTTTAGCCAGGATCTCAAAATTAAATTATTGGATTAGAAAGCTGGCGTCGCAAACCCTCCCGTGCTCTATCGCCTAGTGTATTTTGCATACAACTCAGCCTTTGCGCGCGGCAATCCATCTTTTGGAAATGACTTATGGTATCTCGAAGATTTGCAGCTTCCAAATCAACAAGAGCCATCTTGATTTTATTAAAAATTCGGAATTGACATATTTTTACGAGGAGACGAAAATGAAAAAGTAAAAAATCAAAAGTAGCGTTGCGCCGAAAGTAGCATTGGAGCGCAACTGCAGGAGATGAGGAAGCCAAGTGATGTAAAAGGATTGTCGTCTTTTCTTTTCGACATTGCTTTTTTTTTGGCTCCTTTCGAGGAGCGTTGCGGCTATATTTTCATATCAATGATTTTATGAGCGCGTCCTTTCCGCTGGAGGGCAGCTCTCTCTCTCTCTCTCTCTCTCTCTCGTTTGCTGCGGGAATCGCGCAGAAAAATCTATATTTTATAGTGCGTGAAATTTTTGATATTTATTCACGTATGAGAATTTAAATGTTGTCCAGAATAAGACTCCAGCGCACCTATCTGCGTTTTCTGAGGCGCGCGCCACTCTTCTTCCTTTTTATGTGAAGCGTTTTTTCCTCTCCCCGTTGCTCTTTCTTTCCTCCAAGGGCGCCGTAATCCTTGCATGATTTAGAGTCGAGGGATCGTCGAGTCGAGCATTACTTTTAGAGTTTCTCGTCTTTGAAACAAGTTTGAGATCCAGCTTTATAACGGTTGGTCGTTTTTGAGGTATTTAAGATGTTTGGAGTGAAAAAATGTTGGAAATTTTGAATTCTAAAATTAATCAAGGGCGATCGGAGCTGCGTCTCGTTTTTTTTTTTGCGCAAGCACTTGCGGTCGTGTTTGGCTTGGTTAAAATATACGATCGCGGTATATTTTAGAATAACGACGCCATTAGAGGGAACTCGTGCAAGATGAACGAAATAATGCCTCACTTTTGTGCGGGCTCGCTTTTAAAAGGGAAATTTGTTTTTGATATTAGGCTTCTCGAGCTTGGACGACCACTTCCACGGCTCGCTGCGCGTTTTTTCTCTTCGTTAATATTTACGAAGCCAAGAGGAATGGAGGTAGCTTGCCACGTTTCATGTTAGCTTCGCAATATCGCACCTTGTTATGGGAAAAAGAATGTCCTCGAATTCTCCATCTCAGCTTTTCAGTTTTCAAATGCCTTGCATCGCACAATTACTGTAATAAGTCTTCGATAATTTTTATATCCGAATTATTTAAATTTAAAAGTAAAGATTTAATAGAATTCAATAAAATATATAATTATGTGTATGTGTGTAAAATATATATGAATTATGTCATATTCTTATTTTTTAGATGTAGATGAGGATTATCAAATGTAAATACAAATGTAAAAAATTAAATAGCATATCGTAAAATCAAAGTATTATCGAGTGGGTGCAGTTTAGGTAAACGCAATATATTATAGGTAGTTCCCGTCGTCGTTTTGATCGAAACAATCTTCACACAACACAGACAATTCACCGTTCATTTTCTCAATTACTGTCTACCGTTCGCTTTATAAACGTGAGTCGGAATACTGGGATACTCGCGTTTCAGCTATAAAGTTGAAGTTTATGAGGCCAAATAGACTGGAAGGCACTTCGCAAAAAAACGTAGTAAGAGCGGCAGAAGCGCAACGTGCGTTTCGTTCCGGTAGGATAAACTTTAATTGCAATATGGATCCGTTCTAGCGTTTCCTCATACACCGATAAAGGAAAAACAATGGCGTCGTTCTCTTCTCGTTATTTGCCACCAATTACGTTGCCGATTTACATTTTTTAAAGCATTTGCCAAACGTCTTCGCAAAAAACTAAAAACACACGACGGTAAAATAAACTTGATAATTTTCCTCTGGATTTTTTTCTAGCTCGAGTTGACAGAAAGATTTTTATAAATTTAATCGCTCAATTTTAAACTCGATAGATTGACTGATCAATTTGCAAATACTCAAGCGCAACGAAATTTATAGATTAAAAAGGTGCTACGGTGCAAGGAGAGAACCAGGAGAGTGTCTAAGCCGCTGGAGGAGTCCTTCGGAGACCGAAGAGTAATGCCGAGCATTAGGTTCGGGATGGCGGGCAATGACGGAAGTTGATTCGGCACGATTCGCTCTGGGACTGGTGCGAGCTTCGCGAGTTCTGTGATGTATGCCCGTGTATTCCAGAGGAGGTAAGATAGCCCTCGGCCAACTCCTCCGGGGAACCCTGTGACGTATGTGGCTACCTGTCGAGACAAAACAATCTTAGAGAATGTATCGTTCGCGTCTTCGTTCCTTGCGCGGTGCTCGGCTCGCGCCGCCGCTTGCGTTCGTTATTATCGTAACGGAGATGGAAGGCTCTCCTTTCCTTCCATCGGGTTTTGCTCTTACGTATTACTTGTCTTAAAAAATTACGAAGTGTTATCTTTTTACGACTAGCCCATGCTCGCCCTATTGAATAAACGATCACCGAGATATTCTTTGCGAAAATGTTTTCCTTGGCGAAAAAGATTTGCGTCCTAAATTATTCCCTGCAAAAATCTTTTCTATTATAATTTAATCTTTATAATAAGCATTTACGTATAAAAACTGTTTATATAGTCGTCATAAAAATATTAAAAATTTTGTTAAAAACTTTTATTTTGTCATTTTTATGAGTCGCCTTAAAAAAAAAAAAAGGCAAAAAGGAAAAGAAGTTTTAATAAGGTACGAATCACTGCATCGAAAGATCGAGAATACTTTTCATTCGCAGTGCATTAGTTATGCAACGTGAAAAGATTGACGACCGACTAGGCACCATCTTGAGAAGCTTCGCGAGTATGTCCGTGTATACGGCCGTTTCCCAATCTGTCTTCGGGTAAAAGCGTGCGGTTAAGCTATTTCTCCCCTTGACCGAGAAAAATGGCTATCGGTCCTGGGAATACGTTTACGAGTCTCGAGTGCCGGGTAATTCTATTATCCGAGGATTTTTTTGCGCTTTATAAGACATCGAGTCTGTGTAACCTTTTAAGAAATGCTACTTTCTTTCTTTCTCTCTCTCTCTCTCTCTCTCTCTCTCTCTCTCTCTCTCTCTCTCTCTCTCTTCTCTCTTTCTCCAATCCCTTCAACGGGCTTTCGTACTATTACAAAATTTTGAAAATATCTGACGATACATTTTGCGCAACAGCATTAATGAAAAATATCTTTAAAATGTTAAAATTTGCCTTTATTAACATCGCTTAAATAATCTCTGATCAATAGTTTAACTGTGAGAATATCTAAGAGTTTTGTATACATATAGGGAAATAAAAAAGGAAAAGAGAATCAAAAATTTGTCGACGAAAATGCAGCACTAAATCAAATAAAAAAAATCGGCTGTTTAGGTTTAAAGACGCGCATCATCAAATTTCCCTACAACGGTTAGGGTTGACCGAGAAAAAATGCTCACTGTGAGAGCGATCTCGCCGATATCGGATGTAACATAACATTTGCATGGGCTTTATGAAAATACTACAGTTTATGGAAGCATTCGTATGTATTATCGTATTAGCATATTCCAGAAAAGACGGCAATCTCAATATTGGATAGCTGCTTCGGCCATATCGACTTGTTTACTACAGTCGACTCGACGCGAGATATGCGAGATGCTAGCGGTGGGGAAAAAGGGGACAACAAGGATTCCGCGATGCCTCGCACACGTGTCCTCCTTCTTTTCGTACCGTAAACGCGTCGTTTTTCTCTCCTCAACCCCTCCTGATTTGGATATGCGATATATATCTAATCTGCATAGCGTTTTTATCGACGATTTGCCGGCTAAGGGAAACTTTTTTCCCGCTTCCCGGCGACTCGGCAAAAAAACACGAATACTTCCATTTTCATCCGAAACAAAGGAGTCATCGAAGGCCGCGCAAGCTCAAAGAAACGCTCCCGCGTTCCGTGCCAACGAATACGTTGATTTTAAAGAATAAGCCAGCAGCAGTAGTAGCACCAGAGTTTTCTCTGGCTGATAAGACGGGCGGTAAAGTTATTGATCCACGCGAAGAAATTCGGCTGCGCGTTCGGCCGTCCTTGTATTTCGAGGAATTTCGAAATCACACACGTCGTGTCTTTCAGTCATTTAGTCGCGGCGGGAACCTCGTTTAGAAAAGAAACGGTGAATGATTAAAGCCAAAGCTTGAGACGCGTCGCTCTTGACGTTCGAATCCGTCGTGGAGTAGATACTCGCGTCTCGGGATATATTCGGGAGAATTCGCGGTAGTATTTAAGTAAAACGCGCTGCCTGACAACGAGGTCGAACGAGGTCGAACGAGGATTCTTATAATTCGATTGGTCAGTATATTTTGGCTTCAATGAGACAAAAGAGTTGGTAATTTTCATCTTACTTTAGTTTCAAAACGTTTCAAAATAGACTTTATAAAAAGGCCAAGCTCATTGTCTCTTGATTTTTAATGCTTCTTGAGCAAAATTTTTTAACATCCTACCTGTTTTAGACTTTGACTCGATGAAATTTCAAAATGGTTCATCGTTTATGTCGTAATTTTTAGGACAATCCAATCAGAAGATAAAATCAAGTATAAATATTTAAATATTTTACCCCAAGAACGATTTCTCATTTGCGAAATTAAAATTTTTATTCATACAAATATATATTTTATATTTTATTATATTTTCAAGCATTTACAAATTGACGAAAATTAGAATAGTAATGAAACATAAGATTAAAAAATCCCGTATATTATTCTGTTTATTATTTTTGATTCGTTAATTTGGACAGAACGATTAATAGGTACGGCGTTGAGCGATAACTTTCGAAAAAAATGTAAACGCTGCCCAATAGGTGAATTTGTAGTCGCTAAACAAACTGCAGAGCAAGTTCGGCGTCACCTATGATCAGCGGGAAGAGCAAGAGGGAGGGAAGCGGAGGCGGCCCGTCGGGCAAGTGGCCTAATCAAGGTACAGTTCGCGCAGTGGCTTCTAATACGGCTGGAAGGCATTTAATCTCGACAACTTGCTAACGACCTGACCAAAGTCACACTCGCGCGCCATTTCCGATAAGCGAGGAGCTCCGACGTTCGTTCTCTCGCGTTCTCGCTCATTCGCACGCCAAAGCAAGAAAGACCGTGGCCGACGATGTATCCGCAAGTCCGAGAGGAGCGGGTGGAAGCGAGCTTTCCTCCTTATATTTACCTCTTGCTCTTGCTCTTGCTCTTGCTCTCTCTCTCTTTCTCTCTCTTTCTCTCTCTTTCTCTCTCTTTCTCTCTCTTTCTCTCTCTCTCTCTCTCGCTCTCGCTCTCAACCTCCCGCATCTGATCCTCGTATCTCCTCCCCCCCCCCCCGCCCCCTCCCCTGAGTACATCGAGAGGCAAACGCGATCGTAGATTCGGAGACAGCCTCGCTCGCCCCGACGTCGTGGGTACTTCGGATAGGATAGGTTTGGCATTAGCCGCTACCATGGCGGCCGCTGTCGATTCGAGTCTCCGTATTTTGAGCGAGACGCGCCGTCAAGCTGCTTTCCCTATAAACGAGGAGCACGCGATTCGCCTGTCGACGGTCTTCGGATACGAACTCGTCCTGATCCGCTTCCACTCGCGAAGCCACCAAAATGCTCCAAAATAATCGAGCTTTTTTACTCGCAGCTTTGGCTCAGATAATAATATCCTTTGTCGTTGAAACTTTTTAAACTTTTCGAACGAATGGGGCTATCCAAATATTTGACGTTATTAATTGGTTAACGGTTACCAATTCGAAATTTGTAATTAATAATGCGGAAATACTAATGTATCCATAAGAAGTCGGAGAGCACCTATTGGTACTCGTACAGCTTCCAAAACTAGGATCGAGGCTCGTGCCAACGGTTCAATTCAATTTAAACTTTAAGCGTGGGACGAGAGAGCCGGAGAGCGAGAGGAATGGCGCTTCGGAAAGTAGCGCAAGAGGGAGAGGGAAAGAAAGGGATCGAGAGCTCGTACCGGGCTGAGATACTCGCGCATACATCAGCCGCACTAAATCGCTCGAATTTAACGCGAGTTATTAGTTGACGGCGATAATTAGGGGGCAATTGCATGGAAAAGCGAGCTTTGCCGTCGGAGCTGGGACAAATATTTCGCCAAAATACGCATTGCCGATAAGCGCATTGAACTTTGCCGTTCTTGTTTATTGTTTTCGGCGCTAGGAAATTCTCTCTCTCTCTCTCTCTCTCTCTCTCTCTCTCTTTCACACGTGCACTCTCTCGTAGATTATGACAACGATTGGTAGAGTCGTTAATTTTCCGAATTTTGACTATGCATGTGTAGTATTTAATAGTCTTACTCAGGAACAAAACATAAAACTCCAAAGCTTATTCAACGCCTGTGTTCGTTTTGTTTATGGCTATATCCTATGAAGAGAGCACCAGTGACTCCATATCGCCTCTCTCTCGGTTGGCTATGAGTCGAAAACAGACGCTTACTCTTTCTAGTTGTTCTAGCGATTAACATTATCTCGTCGGGACAACCTTTTTATTTAGCCAGACACTTTGCACTGCGCTCAAACGCTACTCCCCGTCGATCTTCGGCTCGTCGAGTGCCACCACCGTTGCTTTTTGCCAGACCTCGTACGGAGGCAGTAGAGAGATCATTTCACATTACAGCATCAAAATTTATTAATTCTATTGAAATTCGATGAAATTGAAAATTTTGACCTCCGTTTTTCCCAGTCGTTTAAAACTCTAGTGCGTGAACGCCTGCTGATAGACGAGGCTGTACGATGGCATCTTTGGGTGTCATGCGATGCAAGCCTAATGCTGAATCCTGTTCCTTACGTACGATACCTTCCTTGGTCGTTTACTACGTTGTATAGTTTGAGTGTGTCTAAAGTTTTTGAATGCTGTTTATGTGATTTACCGCTAGTTTATAATCAATTTTAGTCTACGAGTTTTAATCTCGTATAGTAAAATTATAGTTAATATTTATAGTTTATTTACTCATACTATATATAAATAGTATATTATATAAATCATACCTGCGTGCGTTAGCGATTGCTTTGTGAAATTCCATATTTATATAATAATAGTATTTAAGCATTTCTTATGTAATCTATCTAAGTAATCATTTAAAATGTAATATCTTATCTAATGTAATAAGTGCAACTACCTGTATTATCTTTTCAGGGCTATATCGGATCATATCCCGTAGCGTTAATAAAATTTATTCTATTCTGTTCTATTCTCTGTCGTCAAACTCTCAGTATCCAATGTTCGCGTTATGCAGGCTTAGTTTATTAACTGTTAATTACAGTGATGTTCCCTCTTTAAAATTTTTTTTTTTTTTGAAAGGTAGCGAAAGTTCTTTAAAAATCAAATTTTTAAACCCTAAGTTTCGCGATAAAAGTTGATATGCCGATCGTTGGATTAACTCATGAGAAACGATGATCGAGTGTACGGCGCTTATAAAATAAAAAATTCTCGTTGACTTCCGAGTAGTTCGTTGGAAAACACATTTGACACTTTGAAGCGAATTGGAGTAAGTAACGAAGCCGATAAATCAGCCGAAAGCTGAGTAGGGTGTGTACCGATTCAAATGTTCAAAATTCGAAGGTTTCTCTCTTTCTCTCTCTCTCTCTCTCTCTCTCTCTCTCTCTCTCTCTCTCTCTCCAACTTTGGCGTCGGGAGAGTTTCCTCGCGACAGCGGCACGAAAGTCTGCTTTTGCTCGCGCGAGATATTCACGTTGGCAATACACTCGGGAGCGGGAAAACTCCTTCTTCGGCTGAGCCGCGCTCACCCTACGCTCGGAGAGCACAAAAGCATATTAGATATTTTGAATATTGGCTTTCGCTCTCCTTTCCCTCCGTTTTTCTTCGTCGCCGCAAACAAATAAATCCAGCGCTCCCGTGCTCCTCGCCTATCTTTATTTCCTCGTGTTTTTTTCCTTTCGTCGTC